>VTPC01005164.1:0-70017 GCA_011009095.1 Ignelater luminosus
GTACACTAACTGACAAAAAGTTGTCTTAAATCCATTACATGTTATTGATGATATTTAGTTTTATTTAAAATTCTCGCCAAAAGATTTTTTGATGTGAATGTAATTGGTCAACATGCAGTTTCCCCGTACACGCCCACTCAGGGCTTTTCTGAAGTTGGACGAGCTGTACAACAATCTACATCACAGTACGTTTTAGGTTAACTTTATAACAACTTTTTCCGAAACACAAATCTGCCTTGCACATCGAGAACTCACAACTAATATCAATTCTAGTTCAGCGTTGAAGGTCACTTCAGTTACGTTACCATATAGACAATGTCATCTAGTGGATTTTTCTGGAACTGACTGCACGCCAGATTGACAATAGGGCAAATATATGGAAAACAGTACTTGTATATGTGAATTAGAATTGCACAAGATAGAGTTAGAACTGCACATTTTGTGTAGAACTGCACGTTAAAAAAACACTAATCTAGAAAAGTAGAGCAGATAGAGAAAAACTGATTTCATATCTAGATTTAGCACCCCAAATACAGCTAAAGTCAGTTCTAAGATCCTAGGCACTAAAAACAGTTTTTTTGTAGGCCTGTCATAATTGATTTAATAACTAGAATTCCCTTGCAGCGATTTTGTCTGTCTCCTATTGCTGGCTGTTTTGCAACAACAGACCATGTTCCAAGTTTACCATCACAGTATTGATTTTTATGTGGATCGAAACGGGGTCGTCCAACAGCTTCCAAGGACATAACTTTAAATCATGTTAGGTTTACTGCTTACTTGACGACAAAGCTCCGTTTCGCCAGGAAGTAGATAGTATTTTTGGGTCACTTTGAATATACTAAAACCATTTTTCGTCGATGTATATGTAGTTGAACATATCTTGAAATTGGTCATTATCATCCACAAACGACAAACGTCATAACTTGTTCTTTTACGTCAATAAGAGTTTGAGGGAATTGGAATGACGTTTTATATTTTCGTTTTTGAACAAACGCCATTAAGATGTTTTCGGAATCCCAACTGCATACTTTAATGAGCGAAGCGTGGTTCTGCGTTTTACATCACCATTCCTAATAGTATCTAACTTGCGCATGCACAAAAAGTTTAACTGCACATAATTTCGGAAGATCTTTTTTAAGAGATTTATATATTTTAAAATAAAATGTAAAGATCAAAGAAGAACAAGAACTATATCATTTGAGATTGCTTTTTACTAGTGTTGTATATTTCAGATAACTGGAAGTTAGTAAAGGGTAAGAACAGGTAGGTTCAAATTACCTCAATTCGATTGTAACCAACGAGACAGCGAGCGTTTGATCGCCTGAAAACGCATATAAATCATTGTTTTTTTTTCTTTCTTGACTTTGAGTAAATACTTTTTAGGTATGAAAGCTGAATTCACTGTTACGCAGTCGAGAAGCCGGGATATACGCTTTCAAGGGTTTTTGTTGGGTTGTTTTAAAGATTGCTAATTGAGGATTATTTCTGTCTTGTCGTCTTACTTACTTGATGATCAGAATGAAGAAATACACATTAGCCCAAAAAGAAGATTGATAAACTTTAATTTCCTGTCAACATGATGCTGTTTATCGTCTTGAACTTCTTATTAACCATTGCTACTGCGTTTGGTATGTAAATTCAAATTATATTTGCATTTTCAAATTAATAAAACAAAAAGTTTGTTTTAGGGTTTTCTAGAAAAACAAGGTGGGACCCAAATATATCAAGTTACTTGATTGTGCTTATTTGCAAGATTCCAAGTATTATAGGAAAATATTGCATTTTGATACACCATATTTAATAATGTCTTAGCAAGTTTTTACGACCCAAGATTCTCTAATAGTTTAGTTCGTTAAGAATTTTAATTTGTTTGTGCAGTAAATTTTAGTTCTGCTTTAAGATCATTTTGAGTATCATAGCTATGTCAAAGGGCTTGTATTAGTTTTAATTAATAGCTTTCTGAATAGGTTGTGTGACTTTCCAAACTAATCTAACTTGACTTGCTTAATTCTTTTCTTTGAGCTTTTTATTTAAAGATCTTATAAAAATAGATAGCATTAATTTTTGTACAGTAGTTTATGTGGAACTATTTTATTGTAACATCACAAGGAGTTATTATAATGAGATATGGCTTGCCCCATAAGTCTTCGTACTAAAATTAAAACGTTTTTATTCATAGGATTGTTATAACATTGTTTTGAACTAGTTTTATGTCAAACTCGTCGTTCTGTTTTGAAAATTAAAATGAACCGGCAAAAGAAAAACAATCTGCAGAAGCAGAATGGGACCCCCTTGTCTCTTAGGAAATGTTTCGTTCAGGTGCTCCCTAACAGCAAGCGTAAAATGCGGTAGTGCCCCATCTTGCATCAACCAAACGTTCAGTCTCTGATGCCACATGAAAACAAAATATTTTACTTAAATCTGTGGTTAAGTCGCATTTATCTGGAAAACAGCGTATGCATAGCACTGCAAACTGAGAATAATAAAATTTATAAAAACATTTGTTCTACTTTAGAGGAAATTGTGGTTTCTTTGATTAAAGTAACCAAGAAAAACGCTTTTATTCCGAAAACAGCGCATGCATAGCACTAAACTGATAATGAAAGTTGTGGCTTTCTTTCACTTTCAAAAACAAAAATCACTCCTATCTCGAAAACGGTCGATTTGCGGGCCCATGTTTATTAAGACTTTTTAATTTGTTTTTGGCCGTACTATATGCCCTTTATATCCTGTATATCTAAAGGAAAACAACTTTTTGGAGGGAAGGGTAGGATTTCTATAACAAAGGCTGCTAAAAAACTACATGCATCCCAGACCTGTTATGCGGTTTAAAAGTACAGAAACTGGGCATTAAAGCCTATAGAAAACAAAAGGCACCTAAGTATACGAAAAGTCAAATACCTAAAATAAAGCATGGTGTTACATATTTGATAAGGAAATTTGCGGAGTTAAAGAGAGATGGAATACTTATTATGGATGACGAATCGTACCTTATGAGGGATCAAATTGAGGCTGCTGGTGCACAGTACTATCATTCCTCTAATAAAAAACAAGTGCAACATTCTTGCAAAGTTAGACCACGAAGTAAATTTGCTGTTAAGTATACTGTATGGTAGGCAATAGCTAGTGATGGAAAGCGATCGGAAGCCTTGATAACACACGGGATTATAAATGGCAAAATATACTAAATATACTGACTGTATAAGCAACAAACTTATTCCTTTTATTGAGAAAAAATGCCATAATAAGAAAATGCCATCATAAAATGAAATGCCATCTATTTATTCTTGATAGTCATATCTTGTTTCCAACATGACGACAGCATTTCGTAAGAGTTCATCATATGAGTAAGGTACAAGTTACAACATTGCAAAAGTTGTTTTCAAGACTTACAGCAGCAGTATATGTATATTGTTTACCATTTCCAGAGCATTTTTCCATTGGCAGTTACTATAGAATGAGCCATCGTGTTTTCATGTCTATTTGTTAGGTGGTGTAGATAACAAATTACTTCATTTGGTAAATTCGTTTTGCCTTAATTTTGATTGAATCTTTACGTATTATGGAACTTCTCTAGAAGCTACATCGAATAAACAACTAAGACAATAAATGAATTATTTTGTTTTGTCGAGAATCTTAATAACCTTTCAATTTTCTTCAAAGAGGCCTTTTAGACGCTCCTCTTGTCTTTGTAGAGTACTAAAGAGAAATTCATCTCTTTAGATAGAACATAGGGAGTACATAAACTAGAATTCGGCACATAGTCAGTTAAAAAGAAATATTTAAATCAGAAGAATGTAGAGAATGTAATTAGCTTCTTTCATTTTGTTACTACCTGAAATTAATTGAATCCATCTATTTTGCATTGTACTCTTAAGATATTGTTTTCGTGTGGTTTTTTGTGTATACCTAATGCAGAAGCATATCCCTAATATACTGAATGGTGGTTTACGATCAAAAGATACTTAAAAAAACAAGCTTACACATATATTTCGAATAACATATGAGTTTATGTTCTAACGCGGCCGACCGGAATGGTTTTTTTACTGGACAGATGGTCCACGCCCCCAATGAATATTGATAAGGAATCGACTCGCTTAATTTAGTGTATACCTCTTGTTACAAAAAACGCATGCATTATTTATATCCAAATCTACATATAGCACGCTGAATAACTGGGTTAGCTGAAATAAAATTATTTCCAGTGATATTTTATAACAAGCTTTTAATAATAAAGACAAGCTGAAGTCCAAGAGCTATGATAGTATTGAATACTGTAATTTAAAAAGTTTTTTATCTCCTCAATTAAAATTCAATTTTATATAAAATGATTGAAAAAACTTTATTTGGCGCTAGTAATAAATTTTATAAAAAGAAGTGGATTGAAAAAGAATAACAATAAATTACTTTTTCAACGATATCAGCTTTCAAGTTCATGCACCCTCTTCTTTTTCAAACTTCTCCCTTTATTTTTTCTATTCAGAATCTTTCTGTGATTCTCCGCGAAGTATTCATGAAAGATATTCCCCTATTTTATTATTTTTAAAAACACCTACGTTTCGTACGCATACGCTATTCAAAGTGAAGATAGACTTTGCATAAATAAGTATGCAACATATAAAACAGAATCATTTTACTTTCTTGCTTGTTTAGTTTCTTACAACGTAAATATTTTTAACTTCGCACTCAATAGATCAATAACAGAGTAGGTTCGTTTCTTATAATTTGTTATATCTAGACTACAAAAAAAAAATTGAAGCATGATTGTCACATTTTTTTAAGAGTAATAAATAAATAACAAAACAACTAACTTCAGTGCTGCTTTTGCTATGTAATCTGATATCGTTGGAAAACTAACTACTACAGTTAGGTAGATCGAAGTAACCCTTGAAGGTATTAATATCCCTGTTATTAATCAGTCAGATTTACGATTGTAGCATAAGAATTTACAATCAAACTGAAAGCGCTTTCGGTTGTTCATTCATTCTTGGACCCTTCAAAATTCATTAACTAAATTCACTTATCTTCTAATGAACTTCCAATGTTTTATAGGATATTGTTCATCTCCATCCGCTGCTGCAGTTCGTGCTGAAAATATGTTTATGTTTCAATTCACTGCGAATCAAAAATTAAAAACTTCAATTTGTGATCTTTGACCAAACGGAGAGGATCAGGGTTATAGATAAAAGGTGAATGACTTTTGAAGGATCATATTTAGGTCGAGGAGTCAACTATAGGTTTTTATCGTAAGGCCAATCAAGAACAGCAAACTCATAACTGCAACAAAGATTATTGCACCTGGCACGATATTTTCTTCATTGAGATCTTGATACTCACAAAACAATCGGTTCTAAGGTAATATTTATTTTTCAGCAAAATCGATAAACCTTCAGTACACTTTTCAATTTGTTCTCATAAAAATTAAAAAGTCGGCATTTATAGATACAGAACTTGCTCTCAGCAGTGTATCTTATATAAAGAACCTACTTGTAGCGTAGTTCTTAACAACAGCTTTTTATCTTATCTTAAGATATAACTCTTTCCCTGGTCTATGGGTAGGTTTGATTTCAGCGAAGAAGGACATGCTCTTACTCAATCCCAACTAGACTGAGATGATCTTTTAGTGGTTGCCAGAAGAATTAAAGAAAGAAGAAATTGAAGTATAGATTTATGAAACTATACAGTGTGTTCAGTGAGGAATGGAACAGAGTGATATCTCGGGAACGAATGCAGATTTTGAAATTCTGAAAACTTTGTTATAAATGTAAGGTAGGGGCACATATTTTGTGATAAAAAGTTTTTAAATTAAATGCGTCACCGCTAGGTGGCGCTACCTAACTTAGTTTTTTAAATGTAATATCCTGCTTTTTATTTAATTTTTGGAATCTGCAACATATTTCTGATAACTTTCCTTATAAGTGCTACCAACCTATCTGGCTTACTTCTCAGGAAAATAACAATTTTTATAAATTTAACATAAAGATGTAATAGATTGTATTCTGTAGAGGTAATAAACAAATTCTTCTACATTTCTGGAAAGTGTACCGTAGACTATATTTTTTATATGTGCTCAAAGAAAGTAGTCTAAAGGAGTTAAATCCGGAGAATGAGCTGGCCATCTTATAGAACCATTAGTACCTATCTATCGTCTTGAAAATATCCCGTTCAGATGGTCTCTTACTATGTTACTGTTAGGAGCAGGTGCGCCGTCTTGTTGAAAATACATTACCTTCCTCAAATTTAAATTAACATTCTCAAGCAAAAGAGGCAGCTAATGTATTAGGGTATTTCCGAGACGATGGATAGGCACTAATGGTTCTATAAGATGACCAACTTCAGAAATGTAGAAGAATTTGCTTATTATCTCTACAAAATACAATCTTTTACATCTTTAGCCAAATTTACAAAAATTATTATTTTCTCGAAAAGTAAACCAGATAGGTTGGTAGCACTTATAAAGAGAGTTATCACAAATATGTTGCAAATTCAAAAATCGAATAAAAAGTAGGGTATTCCTGGCGGTGACGCATTTAATTTAAAAATTATATTTATAACAAAGTTTTCAGAATTTTAAAATTTGCATTCGTTCCCGAGATATCGCGCTGTTCCATTCCTTGCTGAACACACTGTATGTTATTGCATTACAGTATTTACGTAACATAAAAGAAAAACCTCGTTTAACATATACGACCTAGGACAAATATATTTTCATTCAGAAACAAATAAATGTAACATTCTCTACAAACTTTAAAAGTATTTTGAACGTATAATATTTTCAGTAAGGTTACTAAAAATATTATCCTAAGAAGCATAAAATACAATAATTTTTAAAGGAATTTAAAAAAAATGAAAACTATAATAACACAAAGAAAAAAAACCACTCTGTCATTCTGAATCATCTGTATCGCAGTTGATGCAAACATACAGAAAATCATTTTTTGCACAAAATGCGTGTGCCCATTTTTTACACACCCTACACTGTAGCCAGTCACCTTTGGTTGATTTATATGGACCAACACAAACTAAACAGTAAACACCATCTTCGTCATCAGACGACGAAGCAGTAGAGCACTTAGCTGGTTTCTTTTTGGCTTTTATTTTACTGTTTTGGTGATTTGGTATATCTGGCTTCAAAACCCTTTGTTTTTTATTAACTTTAAACCATATTTTTTTTCGGTATGTTCAGGTGATGTAAGAAGTTCAGCAAATTGTCTACTTCGTTTTCGAACTTTGTCAACTTGTGTCTGGTTGATCACCACTGGAGCAATTTTGTTTAACAATGTTCCAGGTGTTAATTCTGAATCATTTTCTGACTTGATGGATTTTGCTGTAGCTCAGGATCCAAGTATCTTGAACAAGTAGGCTGGCTTATACCGTCCGGAGTGTAATTATCCCTGTCAGATGTAGTAGGAGTATTCTCTTTAGTATTAAAGAAGGCGTAATCCAGTATTGCTTCTTAGTTAAATGGAATGATTTTCGTTGCACTAAAACCAGACGTTGCAATTTTAACCGTTGCTGCTTTTGTCCAAGCCTCACATAATAAAACGCCAAATTGTAAACGGGATAATTTTTGAAAGGATTGGCTTTTAAAAAGTTGTTGCAAGCAGAGTAAAAAATGATTTTAGAGACTTGAACGCAGACCGATCTAGTGATTGTAGGAAATGTGTAGTATGTGCAGGTATGCCCATCCAAAACCATTAGGACTTTACCAGCTGGTTTGCGAGGGACAAAATGGCATTTCAACCACTCAAAGAAAATATCTGTGTTCACGTAAGCTGATTTCTCAGACATAAGATTACTGATCCAGGGGGAATTCCTTGACATCACTCTATTTTTTTAATTTTTTTCCTTGAAAATACAGAAGGGTGGAAGGAATACTCCTTTCCCATTGCAGCACGTTATGACACTGATTGTTTCGCTCTTTTCCCCTAAGACAAAAACGGGCACGTTTTTGGATCCTTTTATTGCTGTCACCTGACCAGGTTTAGTGTTTAATTGTAGACCTATTTCGTCTACGTTGAATATGTTGCCGGGTTTCTCAAGTAAATTATGTGCCAAAGATTTCTTCTAATAAATTGAAGTATTGATTTACTACTTCCTTGTTTACTGCAGACGCTCTAGCTAGCGACACACCTTCTGACTTTGTAATACTCAAATCCGGGTGTCGAGACAGAAACCACTGCAGCCAATAGTAACCTGCCTTTTTCGTTTCGTTGTTGAAACGATGCTGAATATTCATTTGTTCTGCCAAGGCATATGCCATATGCCTTACAGAATCTCTGGAAGGAGCAAAACCATGTTTCTGAAATTTCTTTATATGTTTCACCATTTTCCTTTCATTTTCCTCCCTTAGCATGCAAGATGGCTCCAGCGAATCTATTTTGGCGAGATAACCGGCTCGTCTTCTTCTAATAAGAGTGGCTTTTGAAACGCCAAAATGTTTACACGCAGCATTCAAACTCATCTTTTCACTCTCAATCGCTTCAATTACATCTTCTAGCTGTTGTTATGTCCAGTTTCCCCTTAGTTTTGTATTAATTCTTAAGTATTTGGTTGGCATCGTTTAATTATTTCTAAAAATAATAATTGTAGATGAACCAAGGAATGTAACTACAATAAAAAGTATATATGTGTATGGAGGAGAATAGTGGTTCATCTCTCCCGTTCATAAGTGGTTCACCTATCCCGTTTTTAGGAGTTAGATGGACCATTTTTGAATTTCCCACTGTTTATAACCAGCTGAATTATTTGGGGTTAGAAATATTTTATAACTTTCATTCAATCATATAATATTAAAAAGCAACGAGAAAAGCAGGTATACAACGCTTTACATAGCTCCGTCAAGTAATTCAAGAAAAAATTTGAGACTAAGAATAAACTTATATTGCAAATTACTTACTTTTTAAGATTTAATTTCACCAAAAAGCACTACATCGTACCACACTATAATATAACTTAAAGGTATAACGTTCCGTAGACGACCTCTGCTGCATACTTTACAAAATAAACCGCTGGTCCATCTCAACCGGCGGTTCATCACTCCCGAAATTAATAATAATAAATAAAATAAAACGTTCCAATCGATGAGTTTTTGTTATGTAAGAAAGACTTCTCCAATAACAAGAGCTTTGAGTTTCTTGAATTCATTACAAAAAGAAAGTAACAGAACTAGGCATTCTTCATTTTCTAAGAACACTGTTTCGAAAGCAGCTATTTTTGACTTACTCTTTGATTGTTATACGAGAATCTTTCCTCTCCAGGCATGGTTGAGTGAATGTGCGTGAGGGAAACCGCAATCGAGTTCGCAACGGATGACGGCAACGACATAAAAGTTCAAGTCGGTTGCTCTACTTTCTTTCTTTCTTAGCTTCAATTAGTGATGATTGTTGGTGTTGTCACACACAATCTACCAATATGTATAAAGAGAGAATAGTAAGAAGACCCAGAGAATGTTGGTTTGGGGGTTTCACATGGAGCGTGATTAGCCGTATACAAAGGGAATACCTTCAAGGATATCCTCAAAAAACTTGAAAAAACTCAAATCATCAAGTTATGCTTTAGGCTGTAGTGATGAGAATTGGAATTCATATTCAAAAGGTTCCGAAAATTTCTTTTTGTTTGCTTCCCAAAAATGACAAGTCAACCAAAAGAATCTCGACCAGATTGCACACTTTCTTCGACAGGTGAAAGCATATCAGATAGAGCATCCGCTTTTTTTCCTTTTTCTACCATTAACATTCCAATTTGATATTTTATGTTGCAAGAGTATAATTATGTACTGAATGGACCAAACGTTTGACTCTTCGATTAGCCTTTTAATCCAGAACGATAACTATACTTAGAATTGGCTTGGTCGCCAGGAATCTTAGTGCTTGACATCATCAATATAATGACAAGCAAGACTCTATACGGCAGAGGTTTTCTTTGTTTAGCAGTTTCTCATCAGAGCCACACCATGGCAATATTTTTCCATACCATTCATATTTCAGTTTTCTCCTTCTTTGTAGATTCAACGAGACGAGCTATGATAAGGAAAATCTAAGTTCTATCACAACTGTTGCTGCAAAATCACAGAAATAATAATGAGAAGCAAAACGGGCGCAATAAAGAGCAATAAGGGAAAAGTAGAAAATATAAGCGGACAGGGCAAAAGAGAAGGAAAAACAAATGGAAAACTGGAAGGATTCTTGTAGAAACACTTTAGCTCAAATTGGTTTTTCTAGAAATTCTGTAAATATGAAGAAATTCAATTGCAATAGAGCTCTTACCACGTCAGAGTTCAGAATTGGAAGGTTCGATAGTTTTATGATAGATCTACAACAAATTGAAATAAAGAAAGAGACTGTTCTAGAAGGAAAAAAAGAAGAAAACCAAGACTGTCTCATCTAGATTTTCTACTGTCAGATACTCAGTTGTGTTTATTGCAAAGCCAAGACAATGTTTCAAGATAAGCCGAAATTAGTTTTTAACTGTCACACGTAGACACACAATAAGATCATTACTGAACAATTGGTTTAGACTCGTCCCTGGTGTCACTCTACGTTTGTTTTTTAACATTGTGAATAAAGGAACTATGTGTAATAAAGTAGTGAACACATAAAAATCTGTTAAGATTTTTTTAAAAGTTTTCACTACTTTGTATGTGACCATTATTAAAAATATAAAACTAGTAAAACATTCAATAATTACAGAGTAAGCTCTTTATTGTTTCTGTGATAAGCAGATCTGAAAGACCTATTACCGCCCTGCTAATGATTTCGAGTTAACCCCTCCTAAGCGCTCGTTTTCTGTTTAGAGTTTCAAGACAAATTTGCAGATTAAAAGATTTACTCTCTAATTTTGTGGAGAGAAATAATCTAAAAGATTTATCTTCAGCAATAAATGACATAAAAAATGCATTACAATTAGCAGCTATTTTAGAAAGATGTCCTCTAACTTTCTTTACACCTGAAGTAGTTTTTTTAATGCCTGAATTCTAATGGAAGGGTTTAAGAATTTCTAAACTAAAAATCAAAAGAAGTAACAAGAAGCCTTGAAGACAACCAAGTTTAATTTTTATCTGACTTGCACTACCACAAAATTAACGTTTTAATATATTAACTTAATGTTAACACACTAAACTGAATCATTATTATATCAATAATGGTATTTTAAAGGTACACAAATGCCAAGGTTATGAAACACTTTATAATTTTCAATGTAGGATAAAATGTAATTGAATACCAGGTTGTGTACAAACAGCCCCTTTTGATGAATGCATGGTTACATATGACCCATAATGGCAAATTAGCCCTCAGCAAGGATCAGCCTAACCAAACAAATGGATACGCATGGCACTCTCGATATTGATGCCACGAATAACACACACAGCACACATACACGGAGCGAAGCCTACTTGACGTGTGATAGACGAGTATCTCTCTAACTTATTGAAAAGCACAAATAAAGCTCTCTATTATATGCTTACTCTATTGAGTATTGATCCTATAGAAAGGTTTAGTTGTTCTTAAAGCTTTATTGTATCTAAAAAGATTTACTACTGTATAAGGAAATGATCAATACCATTTCAGATCGTATAAAAATCAAAATTTAGTTGCATAACTGTAGTTCTTTCATATTTATTTAACAAGCAATAATAACATAATTTTGTATCATTTTCACGAACACTTTTGTTTGATTACCTCCGTATGACATTTTGGTATTCGCTGTAAAATATAGTACACAGGAGTGCATAGAGAATGCAAAGATAAATGAAATGAACTCTTGGGATAAGAAATAAAGTAAACAACACTTGTCGCCTCGGGGCTTGCATTGTAACATTGCAGTCCGTGCAGGGCGGAGGGACTTAAACACAATATGGCCGACCGTTTCGCGTTATTATTGCAAAGTGCAAACCGAGCACAATAAAAGATTATTACCGTTATTAAACGTCTAACGCTTGTTATTAATATGTAAAATATCAGAGTTTTCTCGTCTTTCCCATATTTTTTCTGCATTTCAATTAAACAAACACTTTCCCTTTCAGTGATTTTTATAATACTAACTGGTTTACCGGCAACAGTTATACAATAATTTTCAGGGATGGTAAGTTTGAAACATCAACTAATGAAATCTTTACTAGAATTCTCGACAGAATTTGAAAGAATTTTCTTTAACAGGAACAGTTTAAATATTTGTCATAATAGATGAACTTTTCATATATGCCTGTCTTTTGAGACGGTGAGGGTAGTAAATTGTCGTGTGGGGTGTATATTGATTTTTGTGGTCTTGAACGTATAGAAACCTCTAGGCACTACCAATTAGTCTATACTTTTCACTACAGCAATAATAAAACGTTTTTAGACTGTTTTCGAAAAGTTTTTAGAGTTGGATAAGAATAGGAGTCTACTACTTTTATAAAATTACCACAGCCTTTTTCTACCCAAGTGAGTTTTTAAGTTTTAACTAAATATGTTAGTAAGTACAACAATGAGCACCATTAGTTCAACAATACATAACTAATTGTAATTTAAATAATAATTTTAGTTTGTTTGGAATGTTTATGATTTACAAAATTCAATGTTCAGGGAATCATTTTGGGAAGCTAAGAGTTTACAACTGGTGATGATGGAAGATCCGGCTAGAACTAGGAGACGTTACAGAAAATTGGTTTTAAATCTGTTAAGAAGAAGGCGAATTTCGATCTTGAGTTGACGCCGCCGGTGGCCCGTTGGAGGGCGCAACCTGACCAGTGATTGTATTTAGATCCGTTAAAGAGGTTAATTAGAAGCTAAATAAAATGTCGGTGGGCATCAGTAAGATCTTGTACCATCGCAGGCGATCCAGTGGTGGGTGTAATCTGACCCGTGTTCACATTTAGGTCCGTTACAAAGGTTAATGAGTGGTGAAGCCCGAACTTGAGCTACCCGTTGGCTTTTCAGATCTGTTAAGAAAATTGATGGATGACAAAGTCCTATTTGTGCTGGTACTTAGGTCCACTAAGAAAGTTAATGGAGACTGGAATCCAATCATGAGCCACCGCATGTGGCCCAGTGGTGGGCATAGATTGCTCCGTGTTTATGTTTAGATCAATCAAGAAGGTTAATGGAGGACGACGCTTGGAAGGCTGAACCCGACTTGTTTTAACTACAGGGAATCCAAGTCAATAGTCATCACAAGGGGCCACAACGCCAAGAAGGTTAAAAGAAGAGAAACGTTTAAACGCTACGTGATCGCAAGTCTGGCACCTGATGCAACTCGACGTATCAGCAAAGCATAGCCGTGCGGTGGCGTCTTAAGTAGAAGACGGATTTTTTATTCAGATTGTCCTGATAATTATAGTATAATTATATTATAGAAACCACTTTTGTAAGATGCCCATTACATGTACTTATTAGGTATAAAAAGAGTCGAACCCAAATGTGAGCTTTAGGAAGAACGGACACATTTGGATTTAATTAATTACAAAGTGATTTTCAAAAAATGCTTTCAAGGTTGTCGGCTAGAAAAAACTTCATGCAAGCTAAAATTTCTAAACCTTATAGTGCCTTTGTAGAGCAGGGCCCTATTCTCATTTACAGTTTTAGTAAGATTTGCAATTTGTGTGTAATACCACACTATACACATCAGGCACGCGCCAAGATATCTTGCTATCCGGGTAAAAATTTTGTTTACAGCTTCCATATCAAAAGCTAAGTAATACCTAATAATAATAAAAAGATTTTTTTACTTATACAAATCATTTCCGAAAGAAAGATTAGTGGGTTTGGTTATGATGTACATTAAAAGCGTAATTTGTGAATTGTTGAATTATGGCAATTTCTCACATGCAGGCCTTTATTCAGACCAACTTAATAAAGATGGGTTTAGTAGATTCTTGTTAGGGTTCTGATTTTCATGCAGTGAAGGTTTTGAATCTAGACTAGAGAGTTGAAAAACACTTCAAGGTACTAGACGCTCCATACCAAAAGAGTGAATGATACGAGGGTGAGAACGTCACCAACGGAGCCTCCAAAATACTAGACAAACTTTCTGTGTATTTAGCCTTACACTAGTAAATGGATTTTTGTTGCTAAGGACTTCTATTTTCACTATACTCGGGAGATCTGATATGAATAACAATTAGGCTAAGTACGTAAGAGCTGGTGGTGAAGGCAATCTAGATAAACCTCTATTACACCAAAGCAGCAACCTCAGTGCTCTACAAAATAATGAGGCAAGACTATGATACAGCCTTAATCCAAAAACCTTGAATCTATAAAGGTAACATGTCTTGATGACGTAAGTAGTAAACGAATCTGTAGTGACATCCACGAATTTCCCAGAGACAAGAGAATTAAAGTGAATTGAAACAGACACCAGAGAATATAACCTATTTACCGTATTATGATACATAAAAACCGACAAGGGACATGACTGGTAGCAAGCTGGAGGGCAGATGGAATGCATCTTGTTGGCAAGTGTGATCATAACGCACGCCATATAACCTGGACAAGCACAATATAAATGAAGAAGAAAAATCTCTATTGGAATTTATAATGACATCATAAACAGACCTAGCTTTGCTACGTGCAATAGACAGGAAGTTACAGATAAGTATTACAATAGCTACTCGTACCTATGCCCTCATCAAAAACTGGAGATAAATCAGGTAAAAACTAGAGAGTGTTTGTTAAAGTTTTTCAGATTACAGACACATTGGCTTTAATATAACAAAGCTTCATAATAAGAAGATGGTGTATTGCAACCCTAAAAGAAATGATTGAGTGAAAGTCTTTCAAGGCAGACGTTAAAGACAGATATAGCCTTGTAGAGCAAATATAGAAGGCCATAATCACAACCTACAACGAGAACTGTTCTCAAATAGAAAGAAATGTCAACAACACAGTTTGATGGTGCAGTATACAGACTGTTCAGCAGAGCAGAAACAACAGGAACGTGAAACAAGAAGGCATTGTGAGAAAGTTGATAGTACTCCCATTTGTTTCAGACTTCAACGGGTACTTTTAAAAGAAAAAAAACCATTTTGACTTTGGAAGTCTCAACAGGTGAGAGTTTATTTTCCAAGTCATTATGAACACAAAAGCAAAGTATATTATATAAGCCTTTATTCCAGGGATGGTTCAAAATTTCTATAAACATAAAAAATGGATTATTTATTTTTACCCACTTTCTCGAAATTTAAAATAATTAATATTAGCAGATACTTAGGTGCCGTTATATCATGTCTGCTTCAGTCGCCAAAACACTGTCGCGCGGACCTGGAACGAAGGAAAAGCTAGGAAGTGTCGCAGAGGAAGATAACAAAGTTGTGACAGCGTTAGTAATATTATAAATATAACTCAGTTAAATAATACTACGTTTGTTGTTCTTAAAAAATTACCACAGTGTTTTTACAGCCTATAATGCGCAAAAGTAAATGTTTAAGTTTTAACTGAAAATGGTATCACCATTAATTCAACAATACATAATTACCTAAGTAATCAGACTTTAAATTGTAATTTCAATTTGTTTGAAATGCCTATAATTTACAAAAATAAGTTTTTGAAGACAAAGCAAAGATCAACCTTAGGCCGCATCAAATGGCTAGTTAGAGACCGCAACCTAAACCCTGCTCATCTTTAAGCCTCTTAATGGAGGACAAATCCAAACTTGGGCCACTACATGTAGCCCTTGGCCGAACTGTGTTCGTATTTAGATTCGTCAAGAAGGTTAATAGAGGGTGAAGCCATCTTGGGATCTGTTGGTAGGCGTAGCGCGATTCTTCTTCGTATTTTGATTCGTTAAGAAGGTTAATGAAGGACAAAGCCCGATCTTAAAAAACCGCGGTCTATTGGTAGGTGTAGTCCGATCCGTGTTCGTATTCATATTTCTTAAGAAAATTGATGAAGGGAAAAGCCTGGCTCGTGTTTGAATTTAAGTCCATTAAAAAGATTAATGTAAGGCAAGACTCAATCCGTGTGGTATTTAGATCTATTAAAAAGCTTGATGGAAGACGAAGTTTACCAATGAGTCGCTGTAGGAGGCATGGGAAGACTGAACATGACTTATTTCCAAGTACAAGGAATCTAAGTCAGTAGTCGCCCGCCACAAATGGCCACAACACTTTATACTCCAAGAGAGTTGAAACAAGAGCAGAGCTTGAGCGCTACGTAATCAGGCCGCTATCCTGGTGGCTGGCATCTTTAATTTGAGCATGTAACGAAGAAGTTTCTTGATAGTAATCGAGGAAAGAGATAGCAGGAAAATGATGGTTAACTTAAAACCATCACCTAGAACCTCGGAAATGGAAATTGCACCCTATACCAAATAATTTGCTGTATTAGACTTCTGCCTACAATTCGTATGTGTATGTTTCAGGCAACAACTGCAATTATGAGTTGCCAGTATATTAAGAAAAAAGAAAATAGAAGAAAGTAAAGCATTTCTCCTAGTATAGTTACTAGGTTTTGATGTTTACCATCTGAGACTACTATTGGGGGTTAACAAGTAATTGAATCTTCAGGTTTAAGATAAAGTTGAAAATTAAATGAACAGAATGAATGATATGAAGGGCACAAAGTAAAGCTTTATCGGTGTATTAGCCGAAGTGAAGAAAGATTTTGGAAGTCTAAACTTCCACTGCTCGAAAGATTTTTTTGAGATAGATCCAAAGATCTAATTTACAATTTTATTTCTTGCACAGAAGTTCTTTTTGCACTGCAGAACGTTCATAAATTTAAATCTCAAAAACTTAAAGTATTACATTTTGAATTCTTATTGCGTTTTTGCAGTCTAAAGTAACTTTTACCTTACCTAATGCATTCCTATGCACTTGAGGGAAAAAGACATAATTACAAAGAATACATTAGAGAGATCTTGAGAAAGCTTTAAAAATCTAATTCACAAAATTCAAGGTCTCAGATTTAGAATTTGTAGAACAGAACTAACGAGACATAAAACGGACGGTAATGTACGTACAAAAGTGACTTAGTCAAGAAAAACGGTCTAACAGAGTTTTTGCATCGCTATAAGGCAACTATTAGTTAGATGATGTGCTCTTAGAAGCCAGAGAATGTCACTTGGTGGTAGAATCTGTTTTGCTGTCTATATATAATTTTGCAAGTAGACGTCAATCGCTTGGTAGGTACTGAGAATGTTCAAAAGTAGCAATAGTCAAAATAAAGTTAAAAAAATTACTAAAAGACTGAAAATTCGAAAATAATTCCCGAACAGAATCGCAGAAGACCGAAACAATATATTGTTTGATAGGTCATGTGTTATTTGCCTTCCTTTCAGACAAAGAAAGCTATTTGCATTCCAGACTCAAACAGTTAATTAATTGTATCTTTGTAACCACTCATGAAGTGAATATGCATCCCAAGACAAAATAGTAACCTAACTTGATGATGATAAAATTTTTTATATTGTACTTTAACAAAGATCATTATAGTCTCGCTAATTTGCATAATATTTTTTAAATACTCAGGAAAGAAACCAAATATCATTAAAAACAAAGAGTTCAAGATGCTAATGATGACGAAATAAATCGTTTTAGTACACGCAAAATGTTTTTTCTAGTTTTTAAAATGTAACGCCCATATCCTGTTAACACTTATCACAGGAATGTTTACAGTCTATAATAAATGATCAATACAGACGGAACATCATGAAGACGTTTAAAAGTAAGGTGCAAGTTAATTTATTACAAACTTGGTTATGTGAATATACGCCGTCAACCGATATGTCTACCAAGATATATTGATGCTCTTGTTTGCTTTCAGCTGTACAAATTAAATTTTAGTAAGCAGTGGTATGCTGAAGTCAGGAAATTAACTATTATACATGCTGAAAAGGTATTTCAAAGAAATAATTCTCTATGAACACAATTAGAATATTCTTTCATTAGCGAAAATTGGTCATTAGGGCCTGGTTACTGCAATACTTTATCATATTATCCGAGCAAATTCTGTGTAAAGTAAAAAATGACGAGAAATTAATACAAATCAAAATTCTTGTAAATAATTAACAAAGGAATATGTTTTTGGTTTAATTATGGTAGTAGTAACTGTATTATATTTGTGTAGAAAAGATCAAAGTTACATAATAATTACTCACTGTAGTGAAGTGGTGTGAAGAAACCCTAGGTCACTATTCACGCAATAGTCTTTGGAACAAATTGCGAAAACACTTTTATTAATATAATAATTATTAATATCAATTAAATAATTACAAGAATATTATATCCGCTTCGACATACACATCTCACGCTTCACGAAACTACTGGAAAAGATATTTTACATTTCTAGTAAAATCACACATAATTTTAAAAACAAGTTGCAATCAGTTGTACGTAACACGACGGAACATCTGCACCATGCTCACCTTTTATCGTAAATTTCTTTTATTGAAAACACGTGTCATGTTATCATGTAGGTACGATACCGATATCGGTTTGAACCATCAAAAATGTTATAACCAAAAAACAGTGTTTTACAATATTAATCAAATCGTACGAAAAAGAATTAATTAATCCAAGGTTATCATTTTTTGTGTTTTGTTATTCACAGCGGTGTCGGTGAGGTTTTCTACTTAATACGCAGCAAAGGCGTTATTAGGTTGATTAGTGCTGTGAATACCACCCTCGTGGGGTTACAATAGTACGGTCCTTGGGGATGAATGGGATGAACATATGCGTACGCGTGGCTCACCGTGTGGTCGTACAAACCACAATTTTCCGATTGAATACTCGATTCCCGTCCGTGCTTTATTTGAAGTTAACAGAGAGAAAATAGACAGTCCTTTGAAAAATACATAGCTGCGTTGTTTACTTCAATTTCATCGTCTGCTAAAATCAAATGTGGGTAGTTGTTATTGTTTCGTCCTGTTTGATAAATTAATATTTGTCTGAATGGACAATAAAATGAACAATGTAACAAAAGTCATAATAACTTTTGCGATATACGTAGTATACCATTTATAAAAGGTTTGTATACAAGGTGTTCCAAATTTGAAATTTTTTGTGATAAATAAAGATTTAAGAATTGTAATTACTTTTCATGATACTTTTATTTTAGCATAAATTGCAAATTAAGTCAGTTTAGTTTTACAGGCCAATTATCAGCACAGAGTCAATTTTGTATACGATTTTAAGTATGTCCTACAAATTCGAAAATTGACATTTATTTAAGGCAAGCCCAATATACAGGATAATCCTGACATAGTTCAAGAAAAAGTCTTGCAAATTTATATTCTAAAAGGCACAGCTTTGTAGGTACATTACAAGACATTTTGTTAGAGTGAGTGAAGGTTTCAAAACTAACAGACTTATCCATGTTTTCAGTGACGTAACAAATTTGTAAAATAATTATGTGTCTTACAAAACTCGGTCCCTGAAGGTGATAATCACATAAAATGTCGCAAGTCGTTCTCGAGATATTAAGAAGACAAACAATGTTTCGAAAACAATTGACTGTGTACTTTAACGCATTAGTTCATATAATAAACCCAGACTCAGAAATCTCGCTTTTTGCAGATCTTTTATTCATGAAATCTGACCCTCATGATGTACATAGTTTCGGCTATTAGCCCAGTCTTGTACTGCTAAATTATACGCATCTTCTGGTTCAGGCACGGCTTCATCCCGTAACCAGTAGTCTAGTGACACTGTCCCAACAATAATCCTAAAGCCGAAAGGTAACGTCACTAAATCGTCTTTGTCGGAAATTTAAAGTTTAGGAAATATCGTAGACTAACGAACAGATACTCTAACCAAAGCGCGTTAGATCAGATCATTGATGGCCGAATGTCAAAACAGACGACTTGCGCCACGCTTGCACGAGATTTCGTGAAGGCCAAGTTGCTTTACACCGGAAACAGTTTGGTCCAGTAAAGTTAGCTCTGAAAAGAGGCTTTACCCCAAAAAAATCTATACCAAATAATTCCTTTTGGACTTTAAAGAACTTGAATTGTAGTATAAGATCCCAAAAGTTCGGAAAAATCCCACTATGGCGTTTTCCGGAAAAGCGGGAATAGTACGAAAAATTGGCATTTTTTGGACGCTCGTAGCAGCTAGACCGTTTATCGTAGAGAAATGATTTTTTTTTTGTTTTGTCAAAAATTCTGTTAGCTTTCACTTTTACTAAAAGCAGGAATTTTACCTTAAAAAATTATATATCAAATAATTCTTTTTGGACCTTAAAGAGCTTGAATTGTAGTATAAGATCCCAAAAGTTCGGAAAAATCCCACTTGTGCGTCTTCCGTAAAAGCGGGAAAATGGCATTTTCTTTGAACGCTCATAGCAGCTAGATCGTTTATTGTAGGGAGATGAGTAATAATTGTGAATGTAGTAAAGAAAGTGGCATTGCTTCATATCATGGTGACCGACCTTTGGCATGACCCGGCGTTTAGTCTTCCCATATTTACTGAAATAGAAAGCAAACTGAACAAAATCGAAAAAAATCTTTTAAGTAAATTTGTGACAAAACAAAAAAATCATCTCTCTACCATAAACGGTTTAGCTGCTACCAGCGTTCAAAAAAATGCCAATTTTCTGCGCTTTTTCCGCTTTTCCGGAAAACGCATCAGTGGGATTTTTTCGGACTTTTAGGATCTTATACTACAATTCAAGCTCTTTAAAGTCCAAAAGGAATTATTTAGTATAGAATTTTTTTGGGGGGGTAAAAACATAATTCTACTGAACTAGTTGTTTTGGAGGTGGAGACTCAACTACGACGAGGGAAAAGCCAGTTTTTAAAGGCTGATGCAGCTATTAGACAAGCCTGAGTCTCTGGTAGACTTGTACCTTCCAGATGTCAATTCCCTGCCAACCCGATGAACGAAGTGTCGACCATTCATTGATCACTTCCGGAATGCTGACATCAGATTTTAGTATGTCTGCAGAAACAAGAAGCAAGATCACTAGAATCGAACGGTGAGATGGAGCCAGCAAAGCCGTAACGGCGAGGTTAGCAGCTCTCGGATTTCCAGACCACTAAGACATACCGAGATTGCAGCCTGAATCCAGACCTAATTAGAAAGGGCATAGTTTTTGGTAAACCCCAAACTTACCGACGAAATTATTTTCATGCGATATTTATTAACTCATTAGACCGATTTCAATTATTATTCGGTTTTTAACAATATAAAATATTTATTGTAGAATACATATAAACAAGATCTATAAAATAAAATGACATTTTTTCCATCTTCTATGTATTTCTTTCCTCTGAATGAGTAAGCCGTATTCTGACCGTTCCAGCTGATTCTTGGTATTAAAACAGGATTGCCGACGCGTTATTATGATTATTGGAAGATCTTGTTCCAAGGAAGAAGAACCGGCGAACCGACGGATCTTAAACAACTAGTGAAACAGTCGTATCATTTTCCCGGTGCTACGTATTTCTGTTTGACTCCCTGTGAAGCTATTCCCCTATGTATGTACTGTATGGGAAATCAGACATTTTCCGTGACTTCAACAGACATTGTGTGAAGGGTATTGTAGGTATTATTCACCCGGTGCTAACATGTTGTTACGGAGCCCTGTGAAGTTCTAGTGTGGATACTTAACGAACTCTTACTGGCCTCAGAGGACTACCACTATCTAACTCGCTTGATGATGTCCGTAAATTACCTTAAACATTAAACCTTATGAAGAATGTTTCTTTTTTAAGAACATTTTTTTATTGTTAAATTTCGTTTATTCTAATAAATAAAGTTTTGGGCGCGTCTAATTGGAGTTTTATTTCTTTTACATCTATTACTTGTTGAGTTTTCGTTCCTCCACTTAGCATCGATAGGGTTTGGTACTTTCGACCCCTCTCTCGCGCTCGGGAAAAACCTAACCGAATAAAAGCAACAAAGTTCTGGGGTTCAAGCAAGGGCGCTGTTGTTCTAGGGATGTCAACCGTCAAGTGAGAAGAGAAGGAACGGTTTTGGTTTAAGGATTGTATTGTTTCGTTGATCACAGAATTCACTATTTCCAAAGTAATTAACACCTCTCTTTTGTCTATCTCTGGTAGAACCGTTACGCTCACTGTGCCAGCAGAAAGAAGTCCGATATATCCGTCTAGTTTCATAAACTATTTCACTAAGGAAGAATTAATGGCGAAATTGGAAAAGTATAGGTTGGGCCAAGAAGAAGTCATTAAAGAAATGAAAAAAAGATTAAGTATGTATAAAGAAGTACCAGTACTGTATCAACTTTCACCAGTGAATGCAGCACCATTTCCATTCGTTATCTAACCATCTCTATGCATTCCATACGTCCGATACCTATCAAACTCACAATATCTACTACCCTTACAAAAATTACTGACCGTACAACCTAAACCGTTCATACAACAATTACCGTTTGATCCGATGTATCTAACGCTGCCAACAACACTTCAATGGGAAAACAAATGGATTCTAAACCACTCTTGGATTAATGAAATGGCTACGAGTAAAAACCGTCTTTTTCAAGTCGGTAAATATCACAGAAAATGTACGTACCGTCTGCTTGTAAAAAGTAACATGCCAAGTGGGTAGTGATCATCGAGAAGCATAAAATGAATGACTCTATATATTGGAGATGTTTGTTTCCAACATGGTGGTCATGGAATCACACATAGATAAAAGTTGGCAAAGCTTATTTTTAGGAACCTGGGGATTAGTGTTCACGGTGTTTATTGTTGTCACTACCAAAGTGTTTAAAATAAGGATAGTAAAAAAAAACAAAATTTTAACTTTGACTCTAATTATTGTATAGTTTCAACCAAAGTTACACTTTCTTCTGCTAATGATATTTGAGAAAGCAAAATTAACTTTCAAGTGTCGAATTTATTTATATTTTCAGTATTTGGTGATAATGATTTGTTATGATTTGATAATAATAACTCATGGAGTCATGTTAGATTTTTACTTAGATAATAACTGAAGCAGAAAAGCATCTTTCGACTCTGTGAAAGATTTTTAATTGATACCCATATTCAGTCATTTACGTATCTGAACTTATTGGTTTCATAAAAGTCTACCAACTGTTTTCCATTGTCATTGACGTCTGGCAAATCATGCGAATCGAGTCTTTCCATCTTGACCCTATGTGGTTGTTAGAAATTTGATGTAATGTTCTGATGACTTTAACAATTCCAGTTTTTTATGAACGATGAAGAACTTATTCAACGAGTCAATCCCCAATTTAGAAGATCCACAGTTTTAATTCCAGGATTCTGATTTTTAAGATAGATAGTCGACTAATGTAAGTCTAAAGATATTTGTGATTCTTTTGTCTAATCTCTGCAATATCTAACTTTGACCGGGTGTTACCTACAATCCTGGAAAAGAACGATATAGCCCATATAGGGTGCTATCAGTCGGATCAACTGAAACCTAGTTTTTTCTAGAGATTATTACTCCTTTCCTATCACCCCTTTTCAATCTGCTTTTGAAGGGTACAACTAAAAAAGCAACCTTGTCCGGCTTACGTCATCTAGAATAAACTATTTTTTTAGAAAATAGGAAGAGTGACAAACTACAAGTAATAAATCTGTCAAAATGAAAGAAATATAGCCTACATTTGATGAAATCGAAAATGATCAAAAATAGGAAAAGTAGCTCATCATTGGCAAGTATAATAATACATAATAATCGATGGACCTAAAGAAAACACAATTCTACGTCATAGCCGCCTACCATACTATGTAGATAAGCTATCAGTTCTAATAATAACGTTGAGGAAGATTTCTATCTATAGTACAAGTTTAAATATACATTGTGTTATAAATTTGTCTGCAACAAAGAAAATAAGTCTACTGTGATCTAAATTTGAATTGAAACATAAACTACATAGAATACTAAATTCCGAATAACTAACGTATTACTTTAAAAGTAGTTTTAGAGAAAAGCCTTCAGCTCCCTTTTAAGATGCATAATAAAGTTTCTAAAGGTTTTGTAACTGTGTTGTAGACCACTTGGTTTTATACAAGGTTTTATTAAAATATCCTGCAGACGTTCTAGAGTTTATTAAAAAAAAATTAAATTGTTTCTTGAAATGAAACCAATTCACTTATGCTAAGAAAGAAAACCTAATAAAAACGAAACTGCTTTTGGCAAGACAATCAGTAATGTCACTCATTTTATAAGCCAAGCTTTTTTATGGGCATACCTACTGGAGTGCGATACTAACCAACACCTGTTTTTGGTATCTAATTTGTCCACAAAAAATAAGTAGCATAATAATATACATATTTAATATATTCATGCCTAAAAAATAAAATCTGCTTCTAATCGTTATTACAATAAATTTTACATGAAAAAAAAGAAGTAAAACTATTTTAATGTCGATAATTTTCTAACATAAAAGCAATCCATAATCCATAAATAATGTAAGACTATAATTTAAAATTTAAAATACCGATGTTGAGAATTATCATGTGGCCCAATCAGGACGTGCGCGGGCAAACCACATACTGTTTTAAATTCCGCTTACATCCCCCAAGTGTTTTATCTTCAAATTCTATCAAATCTCTACAAAAAATAGCACTTTACAATTCAATACGCTCTTAAAAGGATCTATGATTCTCATTTTACGCATTTATAGTAGTAGTACACACAACTAATCCCTTAAAAATTGCGTCTTAATGTCCAAAACTTTTATATTTGTTGTTGTTTATTTTCCTTTTTTCATGTTGGAAATTATCATAAGTACTTCTTGGAAACGAAAATTGTCCAATCTCCCGCTTTTTATTTAGAAAATGTTTTGGCGTGCTTTTTGTAATCAAGTGGACACACTAACATGTCGTTTATAAAATGACAGTATTTGGTAGGATGCGTGATAACGAGTCGCATTCCCACAGACGAAATTTTCATCAAACCCTGTCATTATGACCACAAACAATACTCGGACTTCGTTAACACAGTTCGCAGATTGGAGCATATAATTTAAAACCACATTTTTAAACATTTAATCTACCTTGTCCGATTTCAAAAAATTTCTGTGTTCTTTTATAAACCCATAATTTGTAATCTCACAAAAATATAAAATTTAAATTGCCATTTTGTCCATGATATTTTCTGGATCATAAAGCGTTTGAAAATTATGGATACGGATAGCGGGTTCTGAATTAAAATACACCTACATTAATTTTATTCACGAACGGGAGTAGATGAAATCAGGAGCGCATAACAAATGAGCATCACGAGCCCGAGGTGCGATTGTTTCGATTGACTAACCGTCTAGTCATTGTGGCTAACAGTATGCACATTTACGAAACGATATACCTGTTGTTATAGGAAGAATCGACCATAATTCGTTTAAACACTACCTGGTTTTATTTTAATGAACTTTTGATTCATCACAAATGTTTCTATTTCTAGCGAAAACCGAAAAACATTTTTAGTATTACAGTCATCGCTGACAATTAGACGCTTCATTTGTTTGTTTTTCTTGTTAAATTTAAATGGACAAAAACATTCTTTTATCCTTTCAAATTACTTAACGTGATCATGTTGCTAAACGTTAACATTCAAATAAAACCAAAAAACTGTATGTTACATTAATAAATATACAAGATTTTCTTTCCCTAAGAATATTTGTCAGCTTCCTATTGTGTCTCTCATCGTCGCCAAAAAAATTAGGCGAAAGCTCCACTATATCGTCAATGATTATGCTTATGATAGTATCTTTTGTAGGCGGAAATTTCAAATGTAAAAAGGTATAAAAATTAAAATCAATCCTTGTGTCTAGGAACAAGCAGCGATTAGGCTTCTGGACAATCCGCAACAATCGTTAATTGTCGTAAACGCAAAGACAGGACTTTCAAAAGCGCTTTCTTTGCTGATTGCAGCATTTAATCATGATTGCCGTTGCTGAGCTCAACTATTATAATATGTACAGTTAGTGTAACAATTTATTAGTGGCTCCAATACAGTGATGAAAGAAAATAAAGCAGTTACAGCAAAACAGATGTTACATGAATATGTTTAATAAACATAACATAAACATATTATTCTTTTAAATAAAAATTTTAACTTTCATGTTACAAAGGATAAACTCATACCGCTATCATGACTCACTTGTTAATGTGAAATTTAATTTTTAGACGTGAAAAGCAAGAATAATACGAAAAAAACTAGAAACACATACGACAAACGCGTGAATTAAAAAGAACCATTTTAGCAATTCGTTTAAAAAAGCGCCACTTTTGCGCTATATCTCTACGCCTAACAACACTGTCAGAGTTGCCAGATCTCAACGAGCAGAAAACCAAACAAACGGACACAACTAAAATGAACATATGAACATATTGCGGCATCGCACAGCCCCCCCCCCTTTGGGTTCTTAAATATATGGGAGTCTTCCTAACAGTATATACGAGAGGGAGGTTATAGGACCTCAGTGGCTGAATTCTAGGATGGCATAGCCTTAATATGTTCAGCTGAATTCCATGAAAACGAGAAATAAATTTTTCATAATGTAAACTTTCCTCTGTCAATCATTATGTGTCTACTTGACAATTTACTACCTGTCAAATGATTTGTTCAAGTGTACAAGACCTAACCTATTTATTTATAAATTAACAAATAATTAATAAAAATATGCCAACTTTTTTTACATGAGCTGTGTTATTCATCCAGCAACTCAGCCGTTGAGGTTCACTGAACGGGATCGATTATTTATGAAATACAAGCTTGCTGCGGCGTTTGTTCTGAGTTCTCCGAATAAATAAATAAACGGAGCATTCAAGAATGACACAGGTAGGCAATTAAAGCTAAGCAATGAGCTTCTAGTAGCAGAAATGCTGAGCTAAATTCTAAAGTCATTTTTGGGTTTATTTATATGTTGTTGTTTACTGCGTAGGGATTTCAATGATTAAGTCATTAGTAAAGTCAATATTTATTGTTAATTCTTTGTTTTCTTTTGGTCTAGCTTAAGCAAGTACATTTTATTTTAAAAGATTGTCATAAATTTAACAAAGCTTGTAACTTAACTACCTAACCCTAAGCGTACCTGGAAATTCTCTTGATACACCTAAAATTACATTTCTGGCTTTTAAAATTGCTTCAGATACTAGAGTCACATTTAGATAAAAAAACATTTGGAAAAGTCCAAGCCTGACACTTACACTTTTAGTATTTGGAATGAATTTACACAAGTAATAAAAGGCATGAACCTCGTTGTTTGTCAAAAACAACTGATTTTAAAGCGTTTGGCTCGAGAATTGAGGCAGAATTTATGCAGAACACAGTCACGTGATCAGAAGTCGACCAACAATAACGGACAGAATTGAGGAAATCGAGTTTGCTGTTCATTTTCTTTTGCGTGATGTGACTTATTCTCAAATTAATGACACGGTAACACATCCATTGCCTTTTTAAAAATTATCCAAGATTGATTTTCTAAATAAACCTTCTCGTTCTAAGTTGTTCTAAACAATCCTAATTTAAAACCGGGAGTGTTTCTGTATATTGCGCATGCGTCATCGTTTTCATCGCTCCTGCAAGAAAATGCTAAGTATTTAGAAGTGTGGGTATCTGCCTACATTTTGTCATTTAATTTAAGTGTAGTTTTCGATTCATTCTATGAGTTATGAGTGGTGATGAAGACAAGTAAATTTTTAAAGATTTTTCTTCGTTTCCTGGACTACAGACTGTTGAAAGTATCAACTTCTATTGAGAAAATCGGCGTCGAAAGTTTAGTTTGGAAAGCAATTTGTCAGTGTGGACTACAAAGTTGCCCATTTTACACAAAAGGTGCCTTAAACACGGAAACCTACATTAAAGAATATGTTTAAACGAGCAAGCATGAAAATCTAGATTGTTCTAGGCAGACTTGGTCACCTTTGATTAAGCGAAATTGAAAACTGAATGGCATGCCTATCAATAATATGAATTTCGTCCACAAAGAATTTAATCCTCCAAATGTTCCAGAACTTCATTCCGTAGAAAGATACTAGTTTTTGTAAACCAAAAGCTTCGCAACAGCCATGGACAAGTAAAAGATACCGAAGAATGGAATCCAAATGAAATAGATGCTCGGATTAGTGACTCAAGAGGTATTAGTTAATATAATGGCTGGAAAAAGTTAAAAGGTTTGGAAAACGAATTAAAAACTAGAAATGTATTTTTGTTAAACTTGTGTCTTTCGTAATATATTGTTAATTTCGGTTCAGTCGTTGGTCAAACAATTATGCAAAAAAAATAAAACAGAACATTTTACTGATAAGATTTATAAATCTAGCAAAATTAGAAGAGATGGAGTTCCAAAAACCTGCTATCTTGTCCTGACAAACCACTGTCTTATTAACTGGGCCTCCAAAATCGTTTTCAGCAATTCTCATATTATTGTGGAGTTTTCTATGTCAAGTAGATATTACCATGCGAGTCTATCCAAATTAGAGATCCATACAGATAAAATACACAATCTAGCAGGTATTGGACAGGCATGAAAAAATCTGTTTCGTAAGACCACGTTATGATGTATGTGAATGAAAATTTAACTAGTTTTGATTTTATTAGAGTCCAGAAACATGAATTTTACAAGATCTACAGATATGAAGAAAGTACTATAGCCCAAGAGCTTTAGATTTTTTACCCGGAAAGTGCTCGGATTTCCTCCTCTTGTATAAAAAAGATATGGCAGTCACAAGGGCCTACGTGACATAAATTATCTTCCATAGAAAAAGTTATCGTCTAGAGATTTTAGTCAGCACGGTGGCGTGTGAACTAACACGTTTACTCTTCTAGAAGGAATTTTGGCCGCTACTGTTTACGTTGACAATGTTAAAAGGTTTGCATTGTTGCAAGTATTGCCCTATATTATCAGGAACCCCAATAATAGCTGACCGGTTTGATAATATCTGTTTGGGAGCTTGAGGTGTTGTTGCTTTGTATCCGAGGGCAACCCCGTGTCTGGATAAAAGTTGGAGAAAACCTGCCCTTTTTTTAAGATCTGAAAGAAAAGCTAACTTTGCTAAGACATTCGAATCATTTTTTCCATCGTGTCAGAAATGTTCCAAAACACCAAGCTTGTTTTTGATAAGGGGTACATTTTGTACGTTGGACTGAAAGCGAAACGAAAACGAAAACGATATAACGAAATAAAACGTAATATTGTTAAGAACAAAAACGGAAACGTAACCGATACAAATAATTTTCGTTCATGAACGAAAACGAAATAGGGAAATTTTAATTACCGGTTAAAAACGGTTTTTATCGGTTTTTTATAGGTCTTTACGAATTACAATTCCATTTAGCCAAATAATAGATCGGAAAATTCCAGAAAAACATCATTTTTGACACTACCTGGTTCTTTGAACTCACTATCCGCCTCGAAAAGAATTTAGTTCCTTTGTTATTAAGGTGAGGAATGCAAAACATCTGGTACTTTTATGAGTATACCTAATTTTCTAGAAGCTTAAGCCATTATCTGTTAGGTTGTAACATTTCAGGGAACTGTCCCTTTGCCAAGTAACGGGAAATTTAAAACAGAAACTGGTCAAGAACTTATTCAATCGTGTTTAAGACGTTATCCTATACCGATTTATCGACTTCGATAATAGTTGAGTAAATTTTTAAGTGTAGTTCTAGTGTGCACAGTTTTTATTTAAATTATTTTTAAAAGGTGAGTTTCATCGCATTTTTAAAAATTTGTTAGCTTAGTTTTTTTTAAATCTTGTATAACAGACCAAGCGAGATGGATAGACATCAAGAAAATCCATTTAGAAAATTATTTACGTACAATATCCAGACAAAAAAATCCACCTGTACAGTTAATGACTGTGGCGTGTTCATTAAAGGAAATCATGGTGGAAATCTTCAATGACATATACAAGCTTGCCAAACCGAAATTTATGATAGCATAATAGCGAAGACGTCAAAGAAAGCTGTAAAAAGAGTTAATGAAACACCAGCGGAAAGTTGCGGTGTTCCTCCAAAAAACCTATGCTCTCAAGACCAACTCATTTTAGATAACATTATTGTTAAGACTCCAAAGAAAATTAGTGTTAATTTAACATTTGATCAATTAAAAACGGCATGTACTGAACTAGTAACAGTTAATGGTCGTCTCTTTGCTTTATTAGAAGAGTCTGGATTTAGAAAGATTGTCGATCCAATTTTAAAAGCAATGCCTGTATCATATGCCATCAATCCCGAAAACATAAAACATGAAGTACATAAACAAGCGTCGATTTTACGCGATAAAATACAAGAAGAAGTTAAAGGGAAGCTTTTAGCGTTAAAAATTGATGGTGCAACCAGATTCGATAGAAGCATTCTAGGTATTAATGTGCAATATATTGAAAGAAAACAATTAGTTCTGAGAAGTTTGGCCATGAGAGAATTAAAGAGAAGACATACTGCCACCTACATTGCATCAACCATAGCAGACGTTTTAACGGAATTTAATATTGATTTAAAACAAATTTACAGCGTAACTTCCGACAATGGAGCAAGTATGGTTAAAGCCATTAACCATACTGAGTGAACAACAAATTGAAAGTGAGGAGGCTGGGGACGTTAAATATTTTGAAGATTTGCAAAATGTAGAAAATATAGAAAATGTACGTAACGAAAGAGAAGAAAATGAACAAGAAGAGAAACAGCGACTAGCTATGAGAATTTCAGAGAGCCAAACATTGAACAACAAAGTAACAGCCAAGAAATTGTAGATGAAGTTGAATCATCGATACAAAATATAGTAACAGATTATCGTTACAACACCATTTTAAGAAATGTAAGATGTGCTGCGCACACGCTACAATTGACTGTTGAAGATGCGTTAAAAGATAAATCCATTAATAATCTTATTGCAAAGGCAAGAAAAGTTTGAAAAGAAATGAGAACAACAAATGTTTTAACTATCATAAAGAGTTTAAAATATCACAAATCAATTTTAGATTGCGTCACTCGATGGCACAGTACTCATGACACGCTTCAAAGACTCCTTTTATTAAAGAAATTTTGTGAAGACATGTCTCCGACAATAAAAGAACTTCATATTAGTGCAGCAGACTGGGTAGAAATAGAGAATGTAGTTTCTGCTCTCAAACCTGCCAAGATAGCAACAAAGGCTTTACAGGAAGAAGATCTAATGACGGGAGATTTTTATGGAACTTGGCTGAAGTGTAAGGTAGATACCGAAAAAATTGGTAGTAGATTCTCAAAGCTATTAGTTTCCTACATGAACGAGAGGGAAAGAAACTGTTTGAGAATGAAATCATACTTTCAGCAATCTATTTAGATTCACGATTTAAAGTAGTTTTAAATGAGACTCAGATCGAAAGTGCTAAGAATTATATTTTTGTACTTCTTAGAGAATTCTGAACCGAATTTGTTGGATCTATCTTCTATTACTGGTGACAATGGATTATTGTCATCAAGTACTGAAGATGATGTGGTTAAAAATTTTTTAAAAGAAACTGAAAAAAAGAAGAGTGTCTCGAAAGGCAGTGGAGATTCCACGAGCCTACAGATAACTTTGAATAGCTACTTCGAAGAACCAAGACAAAAGCGAGATTGCAATGTTATCAATTACTAGATGAATAAAGAAAACGTTTCGCCCGATTTATTTAAAATTGCGAAAAATATCATTTCTGTGCCTGTTACACAAGTTAGTGTAGAACGAGCTTTTTTTGCAATGAAGTATATTTTGAATTCTCAAAGGTCAAACCTTGCAGAAAAGTTACTGGAAGATATCTTATTAATTAAATTAAACAAAAGAATGTGCAATTTTTAGTTTAATTTAAAATTAGTTATTAAGTAACACTAATGTTTGTTTATTAACTATGTATTACATTAGGAATTTTTTTAATTGTTTATATTTCATGCAAAATATAGTTTGAATAACAAATAGAGAATTTAATTAATAAAACTTAATAAAAGAATAACGGTATTAACCGGTTTTTTAAACCTGTTCACGAAAACGAAATCCTGATAAATTAAGGCGAACGAAAAAATCGTAACCGAAATATTTCGGTTTTGGTTAGAACAAAACCGAACGAAATACTTTTCGTTTTTAGTCCCTGGTTGTTACACGGCCGGTACATTTTGTTACTTGCCAACAAGTATACAGAAAGTATACTTAGTGCGTTTTCAATAATTATGAGTTGAAGTGTTTGGTTATATTTAATGGATACCTTAGACTTCTCCATCTGTTTGTCATTCCTACAAAGAACTGAAAACTGATAAGTGATAACAAAGAAACGATATTAGTACTGTATGTTAGTTACTATGAATGAATCGCAAATGTATGTTTACCCCCTATATGGAAGATTGCACATATGAGGTTAGTACATACTTTTTACTAGATAAATAAAACGCTAATTGTAGTATTTAAGCCATGAATCTATGGAGTATTTACACTTTTAAGATGCCTTAGCAATTTAATTTTAATTTTATTAAGAAGTCCACTAAGCTGACAAACGAAGCTAAATTGATTATTTACGGGTTTTAGAAGTAGATTATTATACCTTAGATGTTAGAAGAAAATATTAAACTTTAATAGTCAGTGTTGTTATTGTAAGTTTACTTCTTTACTAAAATTTTGCGAAATATATTTTGTTGTTTTTGCTAATTTTCTTAGTAGAAACACAACATTCTAACTCTTATTGTAAGTTAGTATAAACATTTATTAATTAAAATCTCATTTTACTGTTGTATATGAATATTTAAAAAGCACCTGTTTTATTGAGTATTACAGATGTTAAATCAAAACACGTCTATTGCCCAACAGTCATTTTTACACCTACAACGTAGTTATTTCATTAGAACTTTAAATTACTATAATTACTGAACGGTGTAGAAGATAATATATAAATAATTATTCCAGCATTATAAAAAAAATGAATCTTGATAATTGCTTTCGCACCGAGCTGAAAAAAATAATAATAATAAGGGATGTCAACATTATTATTAAAACACTCCTGATTAATGCGATAAAAATACCGAAATAGTTTGCATAAATAAATGCGCTTACGATATCCTAGTAGACATTGTAAAATGGCATACATAACTTGCAGTCGCGGGCGGGTAGCTTTGCCTCCTTATGAATAGTGTATGAGGCTTTCGATATTAAGGTAATCATAAAGGTACGCCTGGTATGCACCGTGCGTGCGTCCGTCATGTAATCTGTTGTGTGGGAGATGTGCCAGACACGCAAGAGAAGTCGCCAATCATCATTCCAGTTTTCTTACAAAAATCTGTTCCCACCATATACACCCACTATTAGAGCGGTTTTGCCTCTTTATTATATTTTTTTTCTATTTAATTCTCGACTAATACCGATGTGTGCTTGTAAGGTGGAAATCACGGACTAATTTATTACACATCAGACAATTTGGCTATTAAAGTATTATTATAATCGCACAATTTTTTTTAACAGTTAGCCAAAGATGCACTTATTAGTTGTAGTTATACAATTTTCAAGTTTTTTGCTCTTTAGAAATATAATCAATCATAATAAGAACATTTCAAGATATAAAGATTTTTTGTTCGAAACACGTAACAATATATCTACACTTCGACGAGTTGTTTCTACAATAGATTTTTAAAAGAACCCTCCCTTATTAGATCAGTTTGAGGGACATTGGATGGTTATATTATAGCTTTACTATCATACTATAATACTCGAGGGATTTATTTGATTATGACAATGACCCGCAGGATAAATATTAATGAATCTGATATTTTTGTCATATGAAGGAACTTGCTAGAGTAGGTATGTTAAAACCAACTCAGCTGTTTTGGAATCGAGAATGAACTACTTTTAAAATTCCAGTGGAGATTATTTGGGTTTAATGAATCTTATCGTTTTCTTAAAATTATTAACAGTGCGTAGTAAAATGATCAACTTAGAAAAGTTGCATGATATTCAAGATTATATCAGAAGGGTCAAAATGCAGTGAAAACCACAGAAGTCTATTGTTTAGATCAAATTAACTGAAAAGGTCCAAGTATTAACTATTAAGTTAATATTATTGTTTAGCAATAAAAGATTTTGTGTCACTGTTCATCCTGAACTGGGATAAATAGTGGAAAAACATATTTCTAACGAGGGTCTGAATGGTCTTAATACTATCGACATAAACTTTGCTGAAAGTTATATTTTTTGTAAAATAGTCGGTTTTAGATCGACTTGGACAAGACTGGCCTCTTATTTCACTTGATTTCCAGCAGATCGAAAACTATCAAATACATAAATACATTTAGGAAGAAGTTTTTGGTGAACCATACAATACTGGGTAATTGAATGGTAATCATATGCACAGGGCTCTTTTTCTATTTTAGTTTAGCAAATTTGATTTCAAGGTTCTAAGGCCTTGCTTGCATAACACAGCCTAACTCGAAAAAAAGCCAATCACAAAGTGTTCATGGCATGCGTTTTGGTTGGAACTGTTGTTATTTGCTGTAGTGACTATTCCCTAAGCTGTGCTGTGCTGTGCTCAACTCCCCACCAATATGGCAACAAATTGATTTAATAGCAAAAATTTAATCTTTTGTTCAAAGAAATTTTAATTGACTCACCTTGACCCTCTGAAGATAATTTTGACTTGGTTTGATCAACGTCTTGAAAAAACTTTAAAACCCCAATAGATTCTCAAATCGAATATAAATCTGCAAATTTTAATGAAACATATTATAGCAGTAAGGTTGGTAGTTTCAGTCAAGTTTCATCTACTCTCTAAATTAAAAATTTAATCCATGCAAAACATATAACTTAAATTTTCAAAAACTTACCCCCTTTGCCTCTTATCCTAAGAATAAACACTAATACTTTAATGTAATTGTTCCTATATTTTGTCAAAAAGCATGTTAAAATTAATTGTAGATTATCTTAAGGTTATATAAAGTGTGAACACAACAAAATGAGAGCATCACAGGTATAAGAAGTGACTCAAGTTGTTCCGGATCAGGATGCAAAACAGAATGCGACAGTGAAAGCCCACTCTCTCCAATGCTGTACGGCAGGCTGATACAATATCATTGTATTTTGATAGACGACAAAACCTATTGCTTTGCCAACTCCAGTTGCATTGCCAGTTAATCTTATTATACTGCTCACTGTCGTTAGGATGCTCCAGAAGAATAAAGCTTAAAACAAAGTTTCCTAAAAAATTTCTAATTTGGCAAGCGATTTGCACTTGTGGTTTAAAAAGCAGCTCGTTCGTTACCACGGGAACCATTAACAGCGAAACATACCGGAAGGAGTGTCTGGAAAAACGTCTTCTGCCTTTCTTAAAAAACACTATTTTGGCCAGATCTCGCGACTTGTCATTATTCATAGTAGACAAAAGAATGGTATGCTATCAACAGTGTTGATTATGCGCCCAGAGAATTCAATCCGCCGAATAGTCCATTGAACAATATTGGTTAATCGTGAAGGGAATATTAAGAAAAACAGGTGAAATAGTCCAAACCATTGAACAGTTCCGATCTAAATGGACTTGGACATCATGACAGGTCCGATCGACGCCGACGGTATATAGTAGTTTGGTTTAAAATTTATCAAATGATTTCTAGTTTGCAGTACTATCATAAATTGTTAATATAAATAATAAATAATTTATAAAAATACAACAGCCTTTAGCACGCAGAATTACCACTTTTTAAAAAAAAACTGAAGATTTTAATAAATGAAAATTCAGTTTTGATCATATTTCGAGCAGTTATCTAAACTTCATTACCAATTTACAATTATTTCCGTTTCCAATTTCAATCAAAAAGCTCAAAAATAGAAATATTTAGCCGTCGTTTGGAGCAGCCACTTCTCGGACATATACTGTACAATCTTCGAAGTTTATTTAAATGGCCGACACCGGTACTCAGCCCCGTTGTGATTCTGAGAAGAACTGTGCTTTATCTATTAACTACCCAACCAAACAATTCCATCATCAATATTTCAATTATTCCCACCAATTCTATCTACAAATACAATTACTGAACGTCGGTCATCGCACACCATCAACATCACCATTTTATCTCTAACATTTTGGTAATAAACCTTGATATTGTGGTTCTAAATGAAATGTCAAAAGTCTCTATCGATCTGAGTGCCGCTAGAAATTTTACGCGGAGTCAAAGGTCATTAAAAAGGGTTTTTCGTAAATATCTCTTTAACGGTCACTTTTACAGAAAAGATAATAACTTTATTCGTAAGAATTGCCGTTTTCAAGATAATTTGATTTACAGAGTTGTAACCTTTATTTTTCTCATGAAATGTGCACTCCTTTCCACACCACCTTCGAGGTAGAGTACAAGGTGCGTTTTTTTTTACGTGGTGTTTCCAGTAGGCATAATCCAGGTTTATTTTTGTTTAAGAAATGCTTATTTTTTGAAAACACATTTATTTCATTTATTATTTTTTTATTGAAAACGGAAGTTTTCATCTCAATAATTAATATTCATCTTCAGACTGCTTTCCTCTTAATCATCTTCTTCTTTTTGTTCTTCTTCTGCTGTCTCCCGTTTTTACAGAGATTCGGTTAGGAAACACGACGGACCTATATATTCAGTAGAGTCGCAGTTATCGACGTCATTTATATAGGGTGATACATTTAAGCAAGACTAACCATGACAATTACCACAAACTGGTAAACAATATAAACCAACTTTTCTGCAGTTGCAATTTAAGCTACAACCTTTAGTGCAATTACAAAAAATAGTACTCAGCAGTATGTCTGGGGCAGGTGGAAGCAGAGTTTGAATTGGCTCCAAAATCTTATTCCTTATCGTCCATTCCCAGCCTTCAGGAGTAAATTCATTGCCAAGCCATATATATGAACTAGGTAATAGATTCGATGTAAATGTTGCCGAGCGGAAGAATAGATAATTGAACAGGTTTTTTGAGCTGTGTAGATTTCACAAAAGTTGAATATCTTTGAGTATCAATAGATACTTTTTTTACTGGCGCTTTATACATAGCCAGGAGAAAACGAATTCCATTGTTGAAAATCACATTTGGAGAACACTTTGTCTCAGTAAAAATGTCTGCGTAATTTATTATTTCCTAATTTTTTCAATTAATTTGAAGACATTAATTTTACCCTTTTTAAAAATTGCTAAAGTTGTGTCGCAACCTGTTATTGCATGTAAAAATAAAATATGATCTTTACAATTTGGATATAAGTTCAAACTTTATGAAGAATACATTTTTGTTTACATTTTTGCTTTTCCAGGTTTCAAAAAATAAATGGTTTTATTAACAGGGGTTCGTGCAATCAATATTACTAATAAGTCTACGTCTTCACCTAAAACAATATTTGTTCTTCGATCGGATTCTTCGAATGCTGTTTCAATGATGAGAACATCAGCATAATTTTGAGCTTGTTTTATATTGACATTAGCACATTCCTTCTCCATCTACAATTCTACACTACAGTGTAGTATACATGTGTTTGTTTCTATTGTTATGGACTTTAAAACACAGACATAAGGAAATCCCTAAATATTCCAAGTCGAATTTAAAGGCCAATGAGATACGTATACATGCCGTTGAGGAGTGCATACTATTCGTTATGACTCTAAATCAAAGTATCCCCAAAACGGTAACTCTTGCAAATAAAAGTTATAATATCTTTTTTTTAGGAAAGTGATCGTTAACGAGATATTCACGAAAACCCGTTTTTAATGACCTTTGACCCCGCGTAAAATTTCTAGCGGCACTCGAATCGATAGGGACTTTTGACAATTTATTTAGAACCACAATATCAAGCTTTATACCAAAATCTAGCTTTTCGGGAATTCTTCCGATGTTTGACTATTTTTTTTGTCTAATTTCACTGGGCCAACGTAGCCACACCATAACCAGCACCATCTCAACAAGCAGCGAGTTGCATCTCATTTTCCAACAATCACCTAGTCGGCTGAAAAGAAGACAGAACAGTTCCTGTCTTGGCAAAAGTTGAGGTTTACTCCTAGGATCACCGGAAACTCGAAATCAACATTGACGAAACAAAAAGCATGTGGTGTATGATGAAAAGATTCTTCAAGTTTACAGAGTCCTATTAAAGCTGACTTGGAAACTCTTCAGAAATCAGAAAGTTTAGTATTTTAGTAACACTACTGTTAGAAAATCCAAAAACAAATGTTTGATATTGCAGAACAAATAATATGACCGATTGTAAAAGAAAAAGTTTTATTTTCCAGGTTAGTAATATTTTATACCATTCCATGTAAAATGTGCAATCTTATTTAGGCATTGAGGAAACAGAAGAAATTGGAAGACCAATGCAATTTCCTAATCTGAATTTAGTAGATGTTTATAAATGACGAAAGCCGTCTGGTACAATCTTTAAACAATACGCTATCAATAAGGTGATGCTGTCAAATCTTCTGATTACTGTTTAGTTCTATTGTATTTAAGAAAGGGTCTGAAAATTTAGTTCGATACGAAACTTAGATATTTTCATTTTTAATGGTTCACGCCTAAAATGCTCGATATATCGTAATTACCAGACTAAATATTCATTAAAAACTAAAATACCCAGAATTCTTCAAAGTATATCTCTGTAACGAATTAGAGTAGAAAAGAAATGAAAGAGGAATAATTTAAGAGTGTGCGTAAAAAACAACCTCTTGCAATTATTAATTTATTTTATAAAAGCCTGCTTGATTTTGGTACCGCTGAATAGCTTTCTTAAGATGCTTTTTCGTGATGTAGGCTATACACATGCTAGTAATTTTCTGTTTAATAAATAAAAACACTATTTTACATGAAAATTCTAGTACGCCGTGGCTAATGCTTCTGCTGCCTACTATTTAATGGTTGTAGGCGTTCAAATAAAAATAATTTAAAAAAACTGTGTTTTCAGCAATTTTTATTTGAGACGAATAAAATATCGTTTGTTACTATTTTTCTAAAAGATAAGGGTGTGAGAGGAACTATAAAGACATTTGGAAGTACAATTATTTTTTTGAAATATTGATTATTTTCAATAAACTCCCAATTTATTTCCTTTTAACGAGAACAAACAACGAGAGTATTGTAGACCACCCACCGTTAGATTTAACTTTAATTGGGGCGTCGCAGAATTTTCTATTGTTCTGACATGCACGGTGATTCTTCTGATAAATTAATTGCACAACGAGTTTTGCTATTTTATTTCGTAACTAATTTGAGATATCATTTTTTATTTAGATCGCAATTTACTTGCACAAACCAAAGATAGAATTTATTGAGAAGTTATTGGTGGTGAATAAATAATTCAGATGAAGAACCCAAAAAGAGCATTACTCATATTTATTCAAGTTTCTATAGCGTGAGACCGTCTGGTTGGTTCATGACAGATCCGATCTGCAAATACAGAGCTAATTTGGTCGATAATCCTTTTACGCTGATAACAGAATAAGCGCTGACCGGATTATATGGAAATGTGCTCCACAATGCAAACAAATGAGATCTCTCTAGTAGTAGTGAAATATTGAGATAATTTGATAAACTGAGCACAATAAAGAAATATTTTTCTGTAATAAATAATTGTTTTATCGCCACTTGTTTTTATACATTTTTTGGATATTGGCAGTAACAAGAAGACAAGATAATAGTAGTAGGAGGGCGGTACAAGCGCTTAATTGTCACGTGAATGATTACAGTATAAGTGGAAGCGACGCTACACCGCAGTTTGACAGATTGTGGCGTTGGATCCCCTTACATACATTAATGCAGCTCGCCCTTCTGAGGCTTTTCGGTTTTTAAGTATTCAATTCTTCAGACTTTTTTTAAGTAATTGTTTTAAAGCTCCAAATATTATAACATGATTCTAATCTTATAAATAAGTTCAAATAATTAAAGTTTTCGTATTCTATAATATTAGATCATCGATAAAGTGATGTCCTACAAGACTAGATAGTGCCAGAGTAGGTAAATTTCAATATTTTATCGCTTTTTTTTGCTTCCTCGAGATAATAAGTCAGAGATATAAAATCTTATAGGATTTTGCACTATCTTATTGAACTATCTGATATTACTGAATAAAATAATCTTCTATTTGAAAAGTAAGCTCAAACTCTCCCTCTCTCTCTCTTTCTAGCATTGATCTCTATTGAAAACATGAAAATCAGAAAACTCAACATTAAGGAATTAATTTCAGAATTTTCCAAAGAGAAAGTCAGAAGACAAAAAAGCTTACTTTCATGTCTCATTATTAAAGGCCTACTTTACTCAACTGCACTAGGGCCCATGATTCTAAAGAACTCCCATTGCACCGGAACTTGCAACACCAACAACACTACCTACTAGATGGCTCTTTCCAACGGTTTCTTCTGCATTGTCACTAGTTTCTATTATAATTTGTTTAAAATACTTGCGTGATCAAAAGAAAAGGTTGCAAATGAGAAAAGACTTCTAGTTATCAATCTTGATTAAAATCGAACTCAACTTTTTGTTGACAATAACACAGGTAAGCCAAAAATTATCGATTGTCTTAATAATAATCTATGCCAAAACTGCATATGGATTTTTGAAAAGATTACAACCATTGCAAGGGTTCTTTAGTTGTTTTAAGTCTTTTCTACAAAGCTCTGATGATTGTCGTATTAGATGTTTCTTTTCCAATTTAACTAGTACAGCCAGTCTTTTGAGAAATGGCATAGTAAAGAAGGTGTTTATTTGTGCCCCTTTTCCTGGATCTTATCTGCACAAGAGCTCCAACCACCAAGAGCACCGTCACTTTCAACTCGTAAAGTTGCTGCTCCACAGCAATATCCGCATATGATAACGAAGATCACCGCCTTATGGCGATCACAACACTAATCCTCCAAAAACGCTTTACTTCCACATCTTGACTGGAAAGAACAGCCGTCGACTCCTTCAAAGCCCTAAACCAACAGTGAGCGACCCCAATCTCTCTTACTAGACAGTAAATCATTTTACCAAAGTATCATTGTACATCGTTCGATACACAGTGGGAGATCAACCAATTTGGTGAATTTGATTTAAAAATGTCTGATTTCGACTTATTCTGTTCATTGTTTAATGGTCAATTTTATCAATGAACCTTCGAGACTGCAATGCAGTCTCTTTATTGGTCGATAATCGAAAGATGTTTATGAAATTCTTCGAAATGATTGCTCTGAAACTAAAATGTTTAGTTTGGGTTGATTTTAACTATTGTCGTCAAAAATACTAACGCTTAGTTTCTCTCTAAGCTTTTCACAGTTTAAATGCAGTTTTCATCATTTAGTACGTTGCAAACCTCTGCAGACTGAAAAACATCTTCCAGCAACTCTTGTCACCGTTCAACACAGAAACTGTCTGTCACTGAACGGTTTCAATATTGCGATCGTAAACTTTTCACTAAATCATCAATGTATACCTGGTATTTCAGAATTTGTCTAAATGGTTTAAATCTGAAAAGCTATTTTTTATTAAAACCCTTTAGAAATAAGTATTAGCAAAGTCTGACACATCATAAATAACATTCATGATATCGTTAGTAAACACCAAGGGGATGTAAAATGTAAATAGGTAGCAATTTCCATTTCATTTTTAAACGAACTCAAAAATTATTCAGCAACAGCAAAGAATATTGCAACCTTAGGAGTGTCTAGACCACCAATATTCATTCATTATAGAAGGTTTGCGTCTTTTTCCTAGAGGAAGCTATGATTAGTAAGATAATGGGCCCAAGTGCATTTACCCAAGTACCAATAATTATCATAACAGCAGATTTTTTCTGATAACTAAACAGTTACAGTACCTATTTCGTCAATATTGTTCATTAGAGCAGTGTTTCCAGATTTTTGACAAATGCAAAAGCTAAATTTACATAATAGTCATTAATGGTGGAAGTTTTGGCAGACAGCATGTCGGTACGCTTAAACTATGACGCTCTATCTGAATGTATTCACACCGTTTTTTGGCATATTTTAATGCTTTAGGAAAACCTTGTCTCAAAATTGGAGGAATAGCAAAGAGTGTGGTAATAGGAAAAACAGAAGCGACCCTACTTTTATGATGATCTAACTCTAACAAAAATTATTTTTCTATTTCGCTCTAGTTAGTCCGAGAATTAATTATTATAGCATTCTATATATTTTATTATTTTACGTTATACTTTTTTTAAGAAAATACTAACTTTTCTATTTTTCAGTTGAAAATGTTTTTGTATATTCCGTTTGATGCAATATAATATTCACATAGTTATAATTTCCATTTTCAATTAAATCTCATATTCTTTAAAGATGCCTTCCATTGTATTGAAAGAAAAGATCACTTATGAGAAAATTGCTTTTTTAATATTATGCCTTTTCTGAAGATTGCTTTCAAAGCCAGATATCAAGTTACCTATTTCGTCTAAACAGTAAAGAAAATATGCAATCACTGAATTATCTACACCAGTTAGCGTGAATAACTTTGTTTAGGAAACAAGAAATTTACAACTCAATTTGGTTTTTACATTTTCGAAATTCGCAAAGTTGGCATTTTATTAACTTGCAAGAGGTAAAGTTTCAGTACTCACCAATTAACATTCTTCTTGTTTTCCAGAGAATGCTGAAAATTAGAATTAAAGAGAACTGCGATACTTGTAATTAGAACTTCAAAAACTAAGAAACTCCCGGTTGATTTCGTTATGCGTTAACTTGGATCTCTTAAAGATCGTTCAGTGTTCTAATAACACAAACTTAGAATGCCAATAATAAATTTCTATGAAATACATACTGAGAGAAAGAGAATATTTCTCACAGCAAAGTAATCCAGTTAAAATATTTCCTTGATCCTTTATTGCAAAGCATTATAGTACACCCTCGTACACGTAACAATAAGCATTTCTTCGATTTTTTTATAAACTGGATCAAGTTTATCCAATCTTATCCTACAGCAGGTACTTAATACTAACATAATCAACCCAGAAATCCCAAGTCCACCCAAAAGTGATTTAAATTCTTTTGAGGGATGTTTTCACGCGTAACGTGATTTATTGAACATGAAATTGCGTGAAATTTTATATAATAGGCGATTTAATGCCCAGGGGACGTTGTAAATAGCCTTTTCTGATTTATATTTTATTTCTGTAGTCAATGTGGGAAATAAAAATCGTAAGAGTTGTTCTTTTGTTTTACTTTCCTAATTATCTTCGTCTTTATTATTATCTATGTATGTGTATTGTACAACACAGATTAATACTAATTAATTACTTTGCAAACTGTCTAATTTAGCATTGTTGAATGTAAGACCTTAACCTTTTAAAACCTTTATTTTTTATATCCCCATTTTTTCAAATGTATCCTTATCCCGTCATTATTGTACCTTTCAAGTTTCACTAAATTTCGACCACCTTCATTCTGACTGACAGGTGTAAAATTGCGAATTTTTTTCTGTTTTATGTGCCTGCAGGTTATTATTGCACTTGCAAACAGGCAATGAAAAATCGTCTTTGATGGTCACAAAAAAGCTCAATTGCTCTTTCAAATTTTTAGCATTTTATGCGTATATTTTAAAACGAGAGAAAAAACTAAAATTGGTCTTCCCTTTTTTCCTAAGAGACAAATTGGTTTGCGGTCTGTTACGCATGCGACCACATCGAATTTTAAGTCTTCTCGTATTTGTCGGAATGTCAACGTTTTAATTCTTTTTTGTTCGATTTTTTTTTGTATGTTTTACAGTTTGAAAACATGTCATTTTTATCCAAATGACTAGTTACACAAGCATTTTATACCTATCATTATATGGAAAGGAATTTGAAATTATAATCCAATCGCTTTTTATGCAGGAAAATTTAATTAAATTTTAAATTGGGGCATATCACCAAAGTTTGGATACATGAACCTAGAACTCTTTATTTTTAATTAGTTTAGAAGACAAATAATACTTTCTTTTTTATGTTAGTTTGCCAATAACCTAAAGTGTTTTTATTATTGTATATTGAGGAAGTACGCAAAACTACATTGGGGGTACAACAAGGAATATATCCCTTTCTTATAAATTGCAAACTATGTTTTTCATTCTTTATTAATTTTCAATTAATTATTAATACAACGTTAAAATTAAATAAAAGATGAAAAATACGGTTTGTAATTCCTAAGAGAGAGAAAGATATATTGGTTTTACTTCCAATGTACGTTTCGCGAACGTGCTCAATTGCAAACTAACCTTACTACTGTCATTTTGACAAAAGGTATGAAATATCTACCAACAAACAAAATCAAAAATTACTTACTTATTGTACGCTTGTTGTCATTACATAAATAATCTGGACATAATTATTGTATTTTATTTCATAGAATGTTTTTATGAAAGTTTTTGTTAATTTTCTTTACAAATTAGATTTTTAATATGTTAATTTTTTTAAACACGTATCCCGCCATCTCTATTAGGGTAGAAGCACTACCAAGCAACCAAACGCGTACATAGACTTCAGAGAGAATAAGCCGGTAACAAAACACCTCGACACGCATTAAAATGAATGACAGGTTTGACAAGCGAAGCAGAAACTAGAAACGTCAAACGTTATCCTAACCAAACATGTAAAACGTCATGTGTATTATAAAATTAAAAACAACTTATATTAAATAAATAGATGTAAACAAACAATAATTACGCACAAACTTTTTGAATTAAGCATTTTAATTAAATATACAATGGAGAAATCAACGGAATTGGAGAAGAAATACCACATTATCGCGTTGGAGTATTCTAAAGTAGAGGAATAGTTTAGATATCCTAGTTTAGTTTAAAATTTAATTATTGTAGGTAAGATCTCAAGCAACTGTTTTAAAAAAGGCTGTTATCGATGAACAAACTAAGAATATGGAATTGAAAGAGATAATAAAAGATCTGGAACAAAAAATTCGTAAGCATGACCAGGAAATGGAAAGTTTAACGTTTCGAAATGAACAATTAACTAAACGAATCTCTGTTTTACAACAAGAACTACAAGTGAATAGTCATGGCAAAAAAAGTAAAAATAAACAAGCGGAAAACACGGGTCATCCAGTTGATTATGGTGTTCTTGATGAAGAACTACACAAAAAGATTTTAGAGAATGCAGAATTAGTTAGCACAGTAAGAGATTATATGTATAATACTAATTCCTATTTATTATTTACTATAATTGATTTATTTAGATGGCAGATAAGGATTTGGAAATAGAAAATTGTAAAGAAAAAATTGATTGGTTGGAAAAGAAGATTTGCCAACTACAGAAACAGATCTATGACAACGAAGAGAAACACAATCAAGAACTTGAAAAAGTTAGAAAGGATGTTGCAAGTACAACAAAAGCACAAGAATCTGTTGTAGTCGATTTTCCAGAAAAATCTACAATAAGTCATGATGAAGAAAAAGGACAGGGGGATAATATGGTAGGAAATTCAGTAAATGATGCAATCAAATATTTAATTAATTTGTAACAAGCTGATAGTTATTTTTGTAATTTATATTTTTACTATTCATGCTTTTAATTTCTATAACTTGTCAATTTTTTAATTTCTCAAACGCTCATTTTGTTGTATTCACTTCTTCGGTTCTGCTTGTTTTAAAATTTCTGCTTTTCTAGTTTGAAAGTTTACATAAGAACACTATTTTCAGACCTTTTGGCAACAAGAAGCTGATCGATGGCGGGCAGAATGTGAATTATTACGTGCAAAACCAACAACCAATAAACAATTGACAGAGTATTATGAATCACAAATTAGAGAGTTGTTAGAAACAAAACAAATGGCTTTATCGGAAGTCAATAGTTTGTATGCAGAGAATTCAGCATTAACTGCAAGAATAGAGCAACTAATTTTGGAAAAGAGCCATCTAGAGAATAGTATATTATCAAATGTTGAAGAACTTCATACAACTAGTGATAATTATAAGAGCCAATTAGATGCAATGACTGAACACTTAGCTGCTCAGAATGAAAAAATAACTAAACAGTGTGATGAAATACAAGTTCTAAAGCATAGATTAAGTTTAAAAAAATAATGCATTCCTATATTTTAATCTCGATATTCAGTCCAAATTAATTTAATCTTTATATACCCCAATAATTTTATGCAAACATTTTTATCCTAAATATTATCATATTATTCACTAATAATTTTATTTAATCATGTTATACATCAAAATGTAAAGTATTTTAAAATACAATAAAAAAGAAATATACCATATAATGCACTTTTAATTCTGTTTTGTTTTGTTAACATTGTGTATAGAAAAATCTCCTTTTATTAATAAAGTATTCCTACTAATGTAAAAATGAGTTAATTATGTATTCAATAGAGCCTTCATAATATGACCCAATATTTACTATAACTATTGAAAGAGAGTAATGTAATACTAATGCAGGTGCGATTACTTATTAGTCTAGAACTGTAATATATAATAACCAAACACCTTTGTAATTCAAATCAAATTTTAATAAAACATCAATGACAACAATAAATATATGTACATACGCATTTACTATTAGTTACATTTTAAACTAATTATTAATTTAGTCCAAACGAACTGCAAAAGATGCACCACAGGAACATCCTTGTTCAGCTAATGGATTATTTAGTATTCGAAATGAAGCTCTAATTAATTCTTCTTGGTAGTCTACAGTAGCTCCTTTCACATATTCCAATGATGTCTCATCTATTACTACTTTTGCACCTTTACGTTCGAATACTCTGTAGATACAGAATACAAAGTGAGGTATTTTTTATATTAAAAAATACTTACTTATCATCTTCGTTCATTTTAGAATCTAACTCAAATTTATATTGAAAACCTGAGCATCCACCTCCTTCAACACTAACTCTTAAAAAGCGGTCTGATCCTTGTGAAATGTTATTCAAACGTTCAACACATTTGTCAGAAATAATTAATTCGGCTTTTACATTCTTCAAAGGTTGGACTACAGTCTTTGAATAATTACGATATAAAACGCTTCTTATTATTCCTAAACCGCGGTTCATGTTTTATACCTTTTTTTATATCTATTTTTATGTCATATCGGTCAACGGTCATCATAACCTCAAATTTTTAAAATCTCAAAAGTGATTAGAGTACCTAGACAGTGTTGTCAACTCTTAGATTTTATGCTATCCTACAGTCAAAGATTAGGACTTGGGACTGCAGTAGGTTTTTAAATTATAGAAAACAAGCCATGACTTAACGTGTACGGGACTCAGACTAGGGTACGGGGTAATACAAATTCTTTTATTTTATTCAAGTTTTGTGGGGTGCTGAATTTCTGTGGATCTTTAAGTTTTTTGTTGGTCTCCAAATAGCCTGTAATCTGGCAATATTAAAGACAGACACCCTTAGTTTTGAGATTTCTCACCAGGCTGCAGCAGGCATGTTAAAAAATTCTTTTTGGGGTTAGGTTATGAAAATTAAATTTTTTTCTGGCACAACGTGTTGCTCTTGAAAAGTTTTTAAACTTTATTTTGGTTTTGATCTAAATTTCTAAAGAACAAAGTCAAAAATGGTTGAAAGACAGAAACAACGAATCGAACAAGAAATGACGAAAATGATAGATGAGTTAGACAGAAACTATCTTAGGAAAATGCAGGTAATTCCATAAATCTTTAGGTTATGTTATATAATATTACTTTTTAAGTTCTTAATACATTACTATAGTATATCGAGTTTATTTCACATCAATTATTTCCAGGCAGACATGCACAGATGTGCAGCAAGATGTTGTGATAATTCAGATCTATCCTTAGAAAGAGTACAACAGTGTGTGGATACTTGTAGTACACCGTTAAATAAAGCTCAAAATTATGTACAAAAAGAAATTGAACATTTACAAAATAGATTGCAACGATGTGTCATGCAGTGTAATGATGATATAAAAGATAAAATGGGACCAACTCCTTCAGAGAGTGATGTAAGTAATTATATAAATTTGTTGATCAGTCTCAAAATTTTAATACTTTTTAGGTGGATAAGTATAGCCTAATGTTTGAAAATTGTGCAATCAGTTGTGTAGATAAACATGTTGAATTGATACCATCTATGATGAAAGCCATGAAGACCGTTTTAGCACAACAAACAACTATGAAAACATAAGTAACTATTCAAGATTAACATGCTAGGTTTAGAACTGAAAAATAATAGAAAGAATTCTACGTAATTATATTGGTATACCAAATTCCAAAGGAGCGTATAGATAAATTGTGAACTTTGAAAACTTTACACAATGTTTTCAACATGTTTTGCAAAACTGAATTGTCTTTATGTGAAGAAGGAGCATCAAGTCACTGTTGTTTCGAATTAAATTAGATGGAACCATGGTCAGCTTGTTGCTTTTTTTCTTGTTCAAACGTGAAATCTGTACATACCTTTAACTGTTTTATGTATGGACTGAAATTGCATTTGTTTTTGTTTATAACAATCCTAAGGAGTATTTTTTAAATAAATTTTTTGTTATTGTACATTTTTGTTAAATTATTGAAAATATAAATGAATTTCTAACTTTTGTGTTTTGTACCTATGACCAAATTATGGGTCATGATAAGCTAATTATTATCACAATTGGTGAAGGCCTTAATGCACTAGTAGCTTGATAACCAGAATTTTACAATAGTTAACATTGTGTTTATAAAGTGTTTGGCTTACAACTTGGGTATGTGGCTCATGCTGAGTTTGGAACTTGCCTACTCATCTGGTAAAGTATTACCATAAATAGGAGTGCCTTTGATTCTCAATTAGTGGTCTACTATAACAGTGCTAAAAATATGTGGTGGTGGTATAAATACTGTAAGGCCTTATGTAAATCCCTGTTTTTTCAATTTGTCAACTTTGTTTTGTAGTGTATGGTAGAGCTGAATCTCTTTTATTTTACAGTCACCATATGATAGTGATTCATGTAAATGTAAATTTTATTTCATAAGCAGAGGTGCAGGCTAGGTAAGAACTTTTAAAATGAGTGGTGTGCCAAAAGAGAATGCTATTGTAGTCACTTTCTAAGGTCTCACAAGCCAGTTGAAAGCTCATGCAGGCCACATTTGGCCTACCAGATTGTAATTGTCTATTCCTGATCTAAAATGAGGTAAATAACACATTATTTCATGCTCATCAGATAAAGTATTATCTTTTTTCCATGTAGCATCTCAACGAACCAAGATATCACAGACTTGAAATAAGTAAAGTAATAGTCCATAATGGTTCGGATGAAAGTCTTGGAAGTGTGAGTGAGTATATGCAGATGATGCCTCAATAGACAGAACATAGCTACAATCCTGGGTGTGTAACATTGTGTGCCTGTTGTGACCAAGAAGAGAGTAGTGGAAAGGATAGGTAGCAATCATGATGGTTGTTTCAAAGTTCCAAATAGGCTTGATTTTTTCTTGGGAGTTTCATGATGTTATAAGGCTCATTCGAATGTTGCAAAATTGGGTTTGATTTTCCAACTGAATCCAAAAGCCTCTTCAGATTAAAGATGCCCAAAATGCAGCATCATCTATGAACAGTCATGCTATGGCAGTTAATCAGCTAACAGAGCAAAGAAGAGTAAGGATTGAGCCTTTGGATGACATTAACTCATGGACTGCATATATATATATGTTCAAGAGCACTTTTGAAATACTCAATATTTGAGTTGATTTTCAGTAGTACTCTAACTTTTAAGGAAATTCCTTGTGTACCTTTGTCAAAGAACATTTGATTCCTAAGAATATGATTATACCTGTAAAGACATATTTTCCTGCATTGAGGACCTGATGTAGAGTACCTAGCAGGTCTTGGATAAAGCTGCCAGGGTCCAATCTGCATTGGAATTATAAGGAAGGATGTTGAAGGTGGCCACGAATTCAAATACCCTATGTTGAAGAGCAATAAAACACTATGAGGAGAAAGATTAGAAAGTTTGCTCAAAAAACAAAGAAGTCAGAAACAATTAAGCGGTGAGCTGATCAAATTTAAAGCAACTACTAGCTACATCAGCAGATTGATACTTAGTCACATTACTACCTTTGTTTCTTTTTCTTTCAATACTCATTCCACCATTTTCGCTTTCTATTTTCTTTTTTTTCTTTCTACATTTGATTGTAGTTATTGCCTCTGTCATTAATGTTGTTAGCTGCCTTAAGTCCATCTCTTTGTTATCTATCCACTGCAGTCTTTCTTCTAGCTCCTGTTTATACTTTTGTACTGTCTTGTCGTTCCATATTTGTTTCTTTATCCATATCTCTTCCTGTTTTTCTTCATCATTTTCCATTTGGGATTCTTGTGACCATTATTCCCACTATGATTACTTCCAGTTTACCACTATGAGAAAATTCTATATATATTTGGTTATGTAAAAATAAACTAAGACTGAACACATTAAAAACTAAAGGCATGGTTATGGGTTTCAAAACAAACTGCAAAAAATTTAATGAATTGAATGTAATAGTGCACATCAATACAATACATAAATAAAATGTTTGGGGATTTTCTTGAATATACAACTCAGCTTCAGTAATCATGTTTGTGTATTTATGCAGGAAAATAAGTAAAGGATGTTGGTTTCTTTAATTGAATATCTCCATGTTTCTCGCTTATTGGAGTATATAATTTTTTTTTCACTTCCATTATTGTATATTTTTATTTATCTTATGTACTAAAGACGATATAAGTAAACTCCAAATACAATAAAATAAAGCAACGTGAATTCTCCAGGGCTGTAATCAATACTCACCTACAAATGATGTTGAATTCCTTTGGATGGTTTTCAGTGAAGCAATGCATTAAAACACCATTATATCCTTGATATATAAAATACAACATAGTATCGTGCATGGCGATCTTATTTGGAACTGCGATCTTTTACCTATCATTGAGGCATTTACCAATTATGAGATAACACTTAAGTTTTACAACTTCAGGTTATAGAATGTATCTTAAACAAGTCTTTCAATAACTTCCTACTTGTTCACATGTTATCCCATATGTGGTCGTTGGTGTGTAAAAGTCAGTTTCAAACAGGACCGGCATGCACTATACGGAACTATTTAAATCCATTTCTCGAGAGATCAAATATGTATGCATGTAATGTTCATTCTAAACAAAACTATAAAATGTCCCTTCTATAAAAATAAGCAAACTTCAAAATCTATCAAAAGTGCACTGAACATACACAGATTTAATAAGTTACCAAGTAGATTTTTAAAACAGTATTATTAGTAATAGCTCATTTTTTATTATGTTTAGGTTGTCACAAACATGAGAATGATGCATATTATGGCATTTCTTTACATTGCTAGCCAAGTGCTAAATAAATTCATTTTTTGCACGACCACCTGTAAAGTTGGCGCTTTACAACTCGTCAATGTCAAAAGTTGACAATTATAAACATTTGCAATTAATTTGAATCATTATATGTTCCTATGATCTTGGCCAACTTCTTTTTTTAATCTACTGTCAATGGTTTTTTGTTATTATTTCCTTTAAAATACAGTGGTGCAAAAAATATTGTATATAACTCAAGTGTAAAGCGTCGTTTTTAAACTCATAGGGTTTATGGTACCATAAACTTCCTTTAGACTTTTGTTATATAAATAACTAATTTATTTATTTATATTTTATCTAAGTAACATGCTCTTTACAGGACCTTCTACTTCTATCTAAAAGAAATATTGTTCTGTAGCATAAAAATATATCTTTATTAACTTATTTTACCACACACACACACACACATACATATAATACATATATAATAATGCACAATAAATATTTCACCTAAATACATTCAAGAATGTCTTGTACTATCCTTATTGTGATACAAAACCAAAAATCAATTTTGAATTTTTACTGGTAAACCTCTGGCAACAAAAGCAGCTTGAATTAAATACTGTTTTGCAGATTTCTTTGCTTTGCATAAAGCTCGTAATAATTCTGGTTCATGTTTATCGCTTTCTTTTAAAGTCATTTTTTTATTGTTGAAGTCAACTAGAATTAAAAAACAATTTAAAATATCATCAGCAGTAATTTATGATGAATTTACCTGTTCCATCAGTTTTCCATTTCTTATCATCAACTAATTTCCAATGAGTAGAAACATCAGATGGTATCCATTGACTTAATAATTCTGCAGTTACTGTATCTGTATCAACATCCGTTATTGCCCATAAGCTTCCTACTACGCATGGGCTAAAAAAGCAAGCATCAATAATAGTAAAACAGTAGCTAAAAAGGCTCTTTGAAGAATAAATACCTGCAAGCAATTAAATACATATGATATGAACTGTATGTTTCAACTTGGGGACCTAATAACTGTAACTGCACACTACCGCAACCAAACAAAAACACAACTGCATTCACTTTCAGTTTTTGTATCTTCTCACCAGCTAGAAATTGTGTGCCATTTCCATGACCACTATACCTAAAATCATTAATTTACTACCACATTAGGATGCAATAAAAAAAATATTATTTACACAAATACGTCACTACTAGATAACATATCCCGGAATTCAGTCTCTGATGGTGTAACACCTATTAGACCAGACCATTTGGGGAGCCAATACTTAAAGAAACTACACAAACGAACTTCCATTTCTTTTAAGTCTAGACCAGGATTAATAATGTAACTTCCATTTTTTGGATTTGTGTTTATCTTCCACCCATTAACAATACTGTCTTCATATTCTTTAAATAAGGCATATGCAAAATGTAATGATGGCATGCGTGATACTGGATGATTTTGCAATACATCAATCATTTCCCATGGTATAAAATCAAGTTTCTATAAGATTGATATAGAAATGAAAACAGATTTTTATTTAGTTAGAACTATTTACCTCATCTACAATCAAAATAAGTGGATGCCTCATTTCTTGAGACAAATTGTATTCTTTTGACAAATTTTGTATCATCTTGCCAAGAGTAACACGTAATTCTTTACAATTGTCTTGAGGGAAAATGTATCGCAGACCAATTTTCATTTCATCTATGCTTAAATGGTTACTACCATTAACAAAGCATTTTAAAAGATTTTTTATTTTATCGGTTTTATTTTGACTGAAAAAAAAATTATAAATTAACATTAAAAGCTATCAAGGAAAATTGGCTTACCAATCTTCATATTTTAAAGTTTCCTCAATTACAGATGCGATGCTATTTTCTATTTCACTATTACAAAGTCTTCCTAATAATAAACATCTCCATACTCCTAACCATTTATTTTGAATTTGTTCAACTACATTCTATAAAAGTATATTTTTTAGAAAGCACTATTAAGACGTAATAATAGAATTGCTACCTCTAATCTATTGTTTAGTAAATACCGTGACTTGCAATATGCCTGTTTAACAGCATGCGACACAAATTTTCCAGATTTCTTTTTAATTTCAAGAAATCTATTTAAATTTTCATTTATAATCGAATGCATTTCCTGTCTTATTTCTATGTTGTATCCACTTATTTTATCTTTTGGAATATCAACTGTAATTGTATATGGCAATGTTTGATGTTGATTACAGTTAAAGACTGTCACATGTAATGGATTGGTACAAAATTTATCTGCATTAACCTCAAGATTTTCTTTAGCATTAAATTGGGATGTTAACTGTACAATAGTCCATTCTGAAATATTTTAAAAATTCAATTTCTACTTATAAACATATGCTATACAAACCTTTAGGCATTTCTTTTAATTGCTTCAACATAACTTGTATTCTATCATTTATAGAAACATTGTTGCAATTAAAATTAAGGTGATTTTTATTTAGAGGTAAAGTATTACTTTTTGGTTCTCCTTCTAACGCCTTTTCATAACGAAATATAGCAGTAAACCGCAGAGAAGGAGCATGTGATTCTACAAGATTGTAAATAGCTTCAAGTTCATTATCTTTCATACGCAGAATAGCTTGTGCTTTATGATTCTCTGTAATATACTTCAATTTATATCATATTTACTTAAAAATAATTTTCTCTAAAACATACTTATGTAGTTAGGTCCACAAGGATAATGTATATTTTCTAGTTCTTTTAATATTTCATTTAGTTGGATTTTATTAGCATTTTCCATTTTCACTTTACACTATTTTCAAATAATAAACGCTGTAATAAATTTCGTTATAAATATAAAACCTATAAAACTGTAAAGTGGGGTTAGAAATCTTTCAAATTTTTGAAAGTAACATAACGGTATAGTTGATAAAACAGGAAACTTAATAAAATACAGCTTTTTAGTAACTTTTAAAAGCAAATTCCCTAAATAAAAACGGGAAAAAGATTGTCAACATTACACATTAGGCGGAATTAACCTTAAAAATAATATTCTGCATAATTTATAAACTAAAAAGTATTTGTAGTGAAAATGTCTAACATAATAATGACTGAAATATTTACGTCTTTCCAGGACTATCTGCATTCAGAACAAAATGTTCGAGAGGTAAGAATATTTTATCATACATCTTGTTTGAAGGTTATGTTTTGGTTTTTCATTTAGGAAATACGAAACATTGTTAAAGAAATAGAAAAGAATGCTAGAGAGATATTAACAGTTTTACAGATAATACATCAAGAAAATGGTGCTCAACAGAGTAAGTGAATATGATGATATAATTGATCGTTATATTACAATCTTTGAAATTGATTCTAGCATCTTCCTCATGTCTTAAAGCAAGACAGTTATTTGAAGAAGTGCGTGAAAACTATAAAAAACTAAGTGCTATTGTACCATCTGGTCAATATTATCGATTCAACGATCACTGGCGATATGTTACGCAGAGATTATGTTTCTTGGCAGCTTTAACTGTTTTTTTAGAAGTAGGAATATTAGTTTCTATAAATACAGTTGCAGAAATCCTAGGAGGTAATTTACCTGTGTATTGTTGTACTTTGCATGATAATCTAATATACTTTTTTCAGTAAAAGTACAAGCATCTGAAGGCTTTCATCTAGACCTTGAAGACTATTTAATGGGCCTTTTACAGCTGTGTTCAGAACTGGTAAATATCTATACTGTGTATAATATGAAATCTTTAACCTGACTTTTAAGGCAAGGTTTGCTGTCAATTCAGTAACTAGTGGCGATTACAACAGACCACTGGAAATTTCTAAATTTGTCGGAGAGCTGAATGCTGGATTTAGATTACTGAATTTAAAAAATGACTCCCTTCGAAAGAGATTTGATGCGCTTAAGTATGACGTTAAGAAAATTGAAGAAGTTGTATATGATTTGAGCATAAGAGGTCTTAAACCAGGTAGTGCAAGTACAGAAGCAACTACAGAATAAGTTCTCACCTTGTTTTTCTCTTTTACCCTTATAACTGCTATACTTAAGTTTTATTTTTTTAATATCATGTCTAAAATACATTAGGATGTACAATACTATTTTGTCATTTATTTGAATGAGAAATTTTTATTGAATAGTTCTTTAAATCCAAGATAAGCATGTTAATAATCAGTTTTGCTGCAACTTTCATTGATAAAAATGCAAAAGTTTCTCATTTCCAATTATGTTAATATAGGAATAGTTTTAGTTTCTATCAGATATGTTAATCTTTATTTAATAAAATTTTTCAACACAAATAAATGTTTCAAATGGGAATAATAAAAAAAAGGCATCAAGTTCTAAAACCTGCACGACAGATTTTATTGATCACTCTTACACATAACTAGTAAATATTTACAGGTATTCACATTCAGATGACCTAATAAACCCAGAACGTTTATAGAGACCCGTATAGTAAATCGCATTTTAAATTAAATAACACATTCTATTTCTGATCGTATCAATAAAATCTCTGCATGTAATTAAATACCGAACAAAATTTATAATTAATAAAAAAATATCTTAAAATGATTTAAAGTTTTAGATTCAATTAAATGCAATGATTTTATTTGACCAAGTCTACATTAATATAAGCATTTTTTTTTGTTTCGCACAAGTAAATGCAGTATAGGATATGATGATGTGTAAGTAAAATTATACAAAATGTCTGATTTGGTTTAATATTTCTGTATGTTACACAAACCTAATTTTATTCTTATGCTTGAAGAAGGAGTAATATCTCTTTTATATTTGCTTTTGCAATTTTATTATTGGAGTAAAGATTATACAAAGAAACAAGTTAAATTTGATCACACTGAAGAATAAAGATTATCGTAGTTATTTTATCAAAATTGATAAAGGTGTTAAATATGGCAGTTTTTAGTTAATGGACTAGTTAATATGTATATTTCATGAATGTAACTGCTTGGTAATACTAAACTATTTATGTTTTTGGAAGTTAATTTGGTTTGGATTAGGGTTGTGACGTTCTAAAAAAACTACGAGAGTTTAGGATTAAGAACTTTTATAGTACACTATGATTATTTTAAACTTGAACTAATATGGCAAGGTGCAAAGATTACAAAAATATATGATATCTTTGATAACAAATGATAAATGTTCAAACAGCCGGTATGATTCATGCAATATGAACTTTCGTTTTATCAGTTAAAAGGATTAGTTTGATGTTGTAGATTAAATAAGGCTATTTTTAAGGTTTGGAATTTTATTTACAGTTGAAAGAAATGGACAAGATGCAATAAAAACTAAACCTTGTTCAAAAAAACTAGGACGTTTGGCAAATCTTAGATTATCATTATTAGAAGACATAATTCTAAATTTTTGTATATTCATTACAGACGCTTGTAAATAAATAATTTTTTTGAAAACATCTAGAGATGATTTGTTAAAAAATAATTTAAAACATTTAGGAGGCAGTACAACAAACCTGTTCAAGAGAATATACACTTTTACGGAAAGGCTTTTTGATATATAAAATTGGATCTTCTTTATGCTCATGACTGCTTCAAATGAAAGTAAGAGAGAGTAGTTATCCATTGCTTGGAGTTAAACACATTTTTCTTGTATAAGACATAAAGCGTATTGAAAATGAACACCTTGATGAAGAGGTTAGCTTTATTAGTTTAGTCTGTACTCTCTTCCTGGTAGCGCCCATACTTGTGGTTATTGTATAAGTACAAAAAGGTAACTCTTATAATTTGTGTTTTCTATTTATAATTAATTCAGAAATTTCATTTTGAAAGTGTAACATTCACTGTATTGCCCAAACTTATTAGTTTTTCCAAAAAATTATTTTCATTTCAGAATCTACTTATGATTTTAAGTTTTGTGCTTGATTGCGCAGTGTGATACATATATACTATGTAAATATTGAAATAATGTAATTTTTTTGAATTTTTCACCTTTGCATTTTTGAAATTAAAAAATCGATTCAAGCAAAATTGCTTATGTATAAAAGAAATCATTAATTATTTAAGCACTAGCATTTTACATTTTTCTTTCTTCGGTATTAATGTAACACATTTTCAGAACAAATCTATTGAGTATTTTATTGCATGTTTTAACAAATAATAAAAAAAAGTTTGCATTGATACAGAGGTAGATTACAAAAGCATTTTCTATACTGCATTATACTTTTGAAGTTTTTCCATTCAATGAATTATTGAATTAACAGCCTAAAGTTTGGTTTATTTATTTTTTTTCTTTATAATTAATTAGACTACCTATCTAAGAAACTAATACAAAATATACAATCACAAGTGGCATTTTTTGCACTTAAAACTGTTAATTCAGCATTTCTGAAAAACACATAGAAATAGGAATGTCACTTACATACTCTAGCATTTTGCACCATTGATTCTAGAATTATACGAGCTTGAATAACATTAAGATAGTCATTGGAAAAATTAGCCTAATTTAATAATAATAATAATAATAATAAAAAAGTATGTACAACATAATTGACAGTTTGTACAAAAAATACTGTTAGTTTTTAATTAATATATTTACACTTACAAAACGAAACAAAACATTATAGTATCTACAAACAAATAGCATTCAATAGCATCTAATGTTATTCCAGCTCACATGAGTTTTAAAATTTAAAATCGCACATTAAGAGAGCTTAACTTATACCAATTATTTTTTTATCCTTGTAACAGCCTTGTTATTCCATATTTTTACTTTACAAAACATACACAATTTTTAAAATTAACATTTACATAGTATTTCATTTTTGCTTTGAGAAATTGGAAGTAAAACCAAACACGCAAAGATCACCAGAAGCAAAATTATTATCAAAATTTTTATTTTTAAATTAAAAACTACGAGAAAATATTTTTTGTGAAACTACTTAAAAGCTGTGAATCCATACATGTGTTTTTTTTGTTTATTATTATTTATTATACATTATAGGAGTTTTATAATCATCTGTCTTTTTATCTGTATAATTTTTAATGCATTAATGCTTATTAAATATTACAACAACAAATAATTTACCACATCATCATGTTTGGTAATGTGTGAAAGAAACATTTTGTTGGAATATATACATTTTTCTTTAAAATGTGTGGATTTTGTACTCATTATGTATTCTATGAGGCAAAATGTGTTTTGGTGATAAATGTTAATTTCACACATACCAGACTATTTTTTTAAAAATATCTCTCAAACTCAAGATATGAAAAAAATCAAATCAACATATAAAAAATTATATACAATTTAATATCTTTTAAAATTACAATCACCTTTTCTTTACAGTGTTGTACAAAAAAGTGTAAGTACATTTCACAAAAACATTTTCATTAACAAAATAAATTACTAATAGTATTCAACAGCCTCTGAATTCTTATAGCTAATATTTAGTTAGGTAATTACAGTTAGATTTTTTAATTATTTTACACGAAAATAAATTAGAACAATTCCTAAATAATATTACACTATATTACAGCAGCATATATCAAGATATATTATATTTATATTATATATATATATATATCGGTCATAAAAGAACGTTACAGCCATATTAACGTTCATTTCTGCTAATACAAAAAGCTTCAAGATGAGTAAATGGTACAGTGAACACAATATACTTTTGTGTGGTACTATATTATCAGAATCAATGTTGAGTTCATATAAATAATTACCATTATTTTAATTTTTTTCTTTACAACTCATTGTCTTTTTTCACTTATATAAGTGACATTTCTTTTATGAAACTAATCTGTTTTACACATTTGCAGTAACTGTACAAAATAACAACTAAGAACTTTTATTCACTAAAAAAATGAAATTTATTTGATTTATACTGTACAAAGTTGACAAATACTGAGTGAAATAATATTTACAATATACTTATAAAGAATGAAATATCAAGCAAGAAATAAGTAAGTATTATGTTGATATTATAATGAAAAATACATCAAAATTTTAAACCAACCAAACACATCTTTATTTCCCATATTGAAAAATGACCTATTACAAAAGTTATTAGTTGTGAACAAACAAATCTACCGTGACGAAAAAGCTTGTAAAACAAGAAAAGCGTTAACAAACACAAATTCTCTACAAATGAGTTGTTACTGAAAGACTTATGAGTTGTAAGGGAAAAAATCAAAAGTAGTTAATGGTTATTGGGTTTGAATTTAAAGCAGTTATAAGATAATAATAGTCACTTTTCCTTTTCTTTTAAGAAAATATAAAAACATTTTTTTTAATGGAAAACATAATATGCATAGACTAAATTTTTTTTATGTGGTTTTATTATTTATTGTATCAAAACAAATTTAGATATCCAGAGTAAATTCAAACTAAAGTGTTTATAAACAACATTATTATTAAAAGCTATGTATGGGGACAATTAGTTATGTTTGAAAAGAACAAAACAAAGATGAAATTACAAAGCAGAAATGATTTGATGCAATGATGTTTACAATAATTATTAAATCAGGAAAGATTATGATAATGGTGAAATTTCAGAACATCGATCACTTGAAACAAGAAATGAAGTACAAAATTCAAGCACAATATACATAAATATGCAGTGTCCTTGAAAAAAAAGTTTGTTATTTTATTATAAAAATAACACAGGGTTTAAATTATTTATAAATTGGGTAATCTTTCTTTCAAGGACTTGTTGCATTACTTGTGGAAACAGATTTTAATCTGGTTTACCTCTGGTAGGCAAAATTGAACAAAGTAAATCATAAAGCATAATAATAATTAAGGTGATAATCACTCAATACATTTAAAAGTGCAATAAAAACGATTTTAGAAATGAGAATATTAATAAAAGTTCACCCTAAAGCAGAACAAATTAAGAAATTGGAAAACTTTATTTGAAAATCAAATATTATCTAACCTCAAATCTAATTTTCTCCGAGATTCTGTTATTTGCTAAATATCTTGTTTATGATAAATCATTTAAACTCGTAATTGTGCTACATTGTGTCAAATACCAATTCTAGATCAATATATTCAAAAGTTAGCCAGTTTTCACTTATGAATTTGGTTGATAAGAAGTTAGGTTAGGTTACAAGTTACAACCAAAATGTTCCATTAAATAATCTTTATAAGACAGTTAATTGTTTAACTTAATTTTAAAAAGTTTTACAGAAGATACAAAGATTCCTTCTTTTAAAAAGCTTGTAACACATTCAGCTAGCTATACCTTAGATGTAATCGACAATATACATTACATATTCATACAATAATTTGGGGATCATTTAAACAGATTACTTCATTGAATATGTGATTGCTAAGGCAATTTTTTTATCGAGACAATGATTTATCATACCATATTATAAAAACACAAACATTACTAATTAGAAGCTATACTATCTTGTAACAACAGAAGATAAATAATCAGTGGTACATATTCGTTTCACTATATACCATTTTTCAGATTATATGAAAACATCAATTGATATATTTAGATATGAATGAAATTAAATTGTATTTTAATTAATGAAGAATAATTTTCATATCAATTAATACATTCAGTACTGTTGAACTTCAAACAAATAAAATATCATTGTTTCTGCTACAGTTATTACAATTATTTAGATAATTTTTCATATTACAAAAAACAATTTAACAATTTTTAACAGACACGGTAAGTATCAATTCATTAGTTCATTTCTTCTTTAATGTACTTTTAGTGTGGTTAATCTTTATTACAAAAGCTATAATTTTCAATTGATACAATTTGTAAATTTATTATTGTGACAGACTAGAGAACAACTAAAACATTTTAAATTTAACAAGAAAATAGATTTATTATCTTGTATGCAATCAATAAATATGATGGTTGCTATAATTTCAAAAACAAACCAATAAACAATGTAAACCTACACCTGTTGATTCTCATTTTCATCAATTTCAGAAAAATAAGTATTTTAATTGAAACTTACCATTAGTTAAAACGCTTTTTAAAATTCATTCGTATATCATTAAAATAATGCAAAATTTCTGTTTTTTTTATCATTTTAATAAAGGGATCATTATCTGCTTATAATCGCTTTTATTCAGAAATTTAATGCTGTTCTTATTTAAGGTCTGTTTAATACATCTAATATTAAAATAACAACATACAGTGGTTTTTACATATTAACTGTTCAAAAGCTTGTATGTCCAAAATAAAGCATTTTTTCCCTAAAGAGTTACACTATTTCTATGCCACTAGCTTTTCTATTCTAACTTTGAAATTACCAAAACAGTGTACACATGACCTTAACAAATATTTCATGACAGTTGACTTTTAGATGTGATGCGTGGAAATAATATAGAAAAGGAAGATTATAAGAATTTTATATACAATTATGGAATAATAATCTTCGCCTGCCATAGTATATTTGTTAGGCTGCATTTATATACAGTATAATGTAGTAACTTTGAACACATTAATTCTTGTTATTTCTATAAATATCTTAGAAACAATTTAAAGCAAATAAACTTAAGATCGTTTGAGATACTTCATTTATTCTATTGCACACTTAAAAAAATTTCATATGCACAAATTTATACTAACAAACGTTATCATTCACAAATTTAAAAATGTTAAAAATGCTAGTGCATTGTTTGAAATTCTTTATAATCATTTAATCCTTATCAGATGCTTATCGACAATCTTACAAAATCCATCGGATAAAATGTATGAAAGAAAAAAATCAACATCAATGTATAGCTTTTATTTTGTTTTAGTCTATGCATATTACAAGTATGTTCCAGAATGAGTTTTCTTGTATTTTTATTTTTAAAGAATGTGTGTAAGTATATGTGCTTTACAATCATAATACCAATAAAAATAGTTAACTTGCCAGGTACCATCACTTGGTGATCATTGAAACAAATAAAAGAGCCAATCAGCTAAAAGAAACAAGTCTAACAGCAGGCACTTCAAAGCCTGAACTTAAAGCGTACCACCAACCTTAACAGCAAGGACATAAGAAACCTCCCTGTGTTTGCCTCCTGGAAACACAGGTATAATGTTGAGCATCAGGTCACTTCCATGACAAGATTGTTTTTTTGGACGATGGCCTTGTTCTTATTATTGGGCGGTGTTGTACTCGGTTCTGTACATTGTTTATGAGATAGTGTATCTGGATCAGTTGACAATGGTATTTCCAATATGTTGGCACTGGAAAAATAGATAAGAAACAACGTTTTATTACTTAAAATTTATAAGTTTGTTAAAACAAATCAGTTATTTTTTATTGATTATGTAGATTTAATTATAACTTAAAACAAAATCTTCTGGTTAGGCTAAACTAGAGTCCCTGAATAAGAAACTTTTTTGTAGTTGTTTAAGAGTTAGGACACAGTATGTCTTTCTGTCTCTGTTTTTTTTGCCCACTTGGGTGGCTATGAAATAGACATAGTGTATTTTATTCTTTCTAATCTAATTATTTAGTTATAAATTAAGCTAGGACGTTTTAGGTCGGAATTTAAGAATCAGCTCCCACCAATGGAGTAGGCAGGTCATACCACCGCGCAGATCGAATCACAAGCAATGCATGCGTTGCAACAGCTGCGTGTGCGAGACTGGTGGGAGACAAAAACCTAAAACATCCGGGCTTAAGTTATAAATTTCTTAACTTAAAATTATAGGTTAGAATTTCTGCCACAAATGTGCATAGTAGTGATGTAACGAATGTCATTTTTTGAACATTCGCGAATGCGAATATTCAGCTTTTTTTTAAATTTGGCGCCAATTGTCTATGGCTTGGCGGCAGTCTCGTTCGCGCGAGGTGCGTTCCGTTTGTATCTTGTTCCGAGAATTGCCGAGTTGATCCGAACTCATCCGACCGAAGTGTCACCCCGCTCTGCTCATAAACAAAAACAAGTGAATTTTGAGGTTAGAGTGTGATTAGTGATTTATTAACATGAGTAAATCAAATTCTAGTGAAATATGGACTTATTTTACACTTTGCGATGCTGAACGAGCTAAATGCAAGCTGTGTAACAATGAATATTCAAGAAAAGGAAGAACTACAACGGCTATGAGAAATCATTTGAAGACAATGCATAAAACAGTTTTTCGAATTAGAAAAGTGTGAAAAACGAAAACACGATGCATCTAAAACACTTGAACTGGCATCATCTTCCCATCAAAGTACTAAATCCGATATGAAACAAATATCGCTTCAAGAATGTGTCGATAAAACGAAACAGTGGGAGAATAAATCTTTGAAGTCATTGGCAGTTGATAATTCAATACGTGAAATGGTTGCGTTGGAAGACTTGCCATTTAGTTTCGTGGAAAGTGTTGGATTCGTAAGACTTATGAAGCATTTGTGTCCATCCTATAATTTAAAGTCTCGTCAGTATTTTACTTCATTTATCTGCGATAAATTATATGGCAAAGTAAGTCAGAAAATACTCGAATTGCTGAAATCCTTCGAAAAATTGTCATTTACTAGCAACATTTGGTCTGATAATTGTTCTGGAGTTTCACTGCTGAGTTTAACTTGTCATTGGATTACAGATGAATTTGAAAGGAAAATGATAATGTTGAAAGCAGAAGTGTTCAATGAGAGCCGCCACACCGGAGAAAATATTGCTTATAAACTTGAAGACATCTTGTCGTTATGGGAGATACTAAAGAAAAAGTGAAATGAAACTTATTAAATGTTAAACATATTGACTGTGCTTCACACAAGATTCAAAACGTGTTAAAAGAAGGGATGAAAGCTCAAGAAACTGTCGTGGCTGCCATAACAAAATGCAAAAAGATGGCAACTCATTTTCATCATTCGACTACTGCTCAAGACGAGCTTGCTAATATACAGAAAAGGCTTAATCAAAAACCCCTTAAGATTATACAAGAATGTGCTACTAGATGGAACAGCACTTTTTATATGTTGGAGCGTATTTTGTAAGTCAAAGAGTCTATGTCTTTATGCATTGACAAATAATAAAATTCCCCAACTGACTTCTGAAGAGTGGATGATTATTGAGAAACTTATCGGTTTACTAAGACCATTTAAAGAAGTAACCAAAGAGTTAAATGCAGCCAATGTTTCTATATCTTCTGTGATTCCCTTAATTGCCATTCTAGAAAAAATTGTTAATGATCTTGATTCATCCGATGAACATATTAGTGATACGATTACCGTTTTGAAAGACGAGCTCATTCGCAAATTTTCGGGTTTAGAGAATGAAATATTGTTTGCCACGGTGACCTTCATTGACCCAAGATATAAAGTCGAGTTTTTTAAAAATACGTCGACTAAAGAGCGTGTCATACAGCATATTTTGGATTTGCTTGGAGACAGTCAAACCGACGCAAAGCGTGTCAGGTTAAATGAAACCGAAGATTCCGAAACGCATAAAAATGTATCTTTGAAAGAAACGATGAGTTTACTAATGGATACGAGTGACAGTGAAGAAGATGACATGCCTCTTCTTACTTTTCAAAACCCTGTCCATCTTTTAATCCGTAAAACTGTCACAGAATACTCAGCGGAAAAACGCGTGGCAAATGACGTCGACCCTCTAACATGGTGGAAAGTGAACAGGGAAAGGTACGGTCTTCTTTTTCCTGTAGTACGGCATTATTTAGTTACACCACCAACGAGTATCCCGAGCGAGCGCATGTTTAGTGGCGCTGGACTTCTTTATACACCACATCGAAACAGACTTGAAGGAGAAAAGGCATCGAAGCTTTTATTTTTAAAGTTTAATATTCCTCTACTGAAGTTTAATTATTAACTTGAAAAATAGGTTAAAAAAAAGATAATTGTTATTTTTTAAGAGAGAAGAGAACAGTATTTTTGTTTGACTAAATTAATATTTTTATAAAAGATATCTATGATATATAAACTTTTTAATTATAAACAGAAGTAATAATACTATAACACATTTTGAATTAATAAGAAACATTAATTTTTTATAAGTGTCAAGATACAATAATAATTAGTTCAGCCAACTTACACAACTAAAACATTCTTATCCAACTTACACAACTAAATATTCTTATCAGTCTAAGCAAAGCACAGGCTGATAGAAGTATAAGAAATAATTTTGTTTTTGTTTGTTTCAAGTGTTTACTTATGAAACATAGATTATTTACAGTTTATAGTTGAAGAATATAGTTTTTGTTTGATTATTGTTTTTAGTTTCGTTCAAGAAGATGATTATCTAACATTAAAAACTTATGTAAAGACTGATAAAAGTTTCAGAGAAGAATTTGTTTTTGTTTGTTTACATTGCATTATATATTTTTTGTTTTCTAAGTTCTAATGAGAAGTTCATTGTTATTTAGTATAAATCTGAATCTTAAGCTTTATTACCCAAAGTAGAAGTAAATAATACCAAATGATAAAGTAAAGTGAAGGCTGATAATGTGATTACGAGGTTAAGTTACTTTTTCTAATAAAAAAAATAAGAAATGAATGGATTTTTATTTTATTAACCTAATATTATCTTCAAATTGTTTTTTTTTTCTGATATTCATATTCGCAAAACATTCGCACAAACTTTGCGAATGCGAATATGCAATATTCGTTACATCACTAGTGCATAGGCATCACAAATAGAAAATATACAATAGATTAAAAATCAAAATTATTGCCATCACTTGCACTATCTTCAGCAAGGTTATAATTAGTTGTGGAACCCTTACTTCTAGATGATGTTCATTATTTAAGTATTTGCCTTCAATTACTTTTAAATGATTATACACACTTTTCCAAATTTTGTTAAATTTAAGGCCGATTCATACTTTCGGTCCGATCACGATACGGTCGCGGTCAAGTTAAATATTGTAACATTCATTTTGTATTGAGCTATTCACATTAGGAGTCATGGTCCAGGCACGCTCCAGTCAAATGACCGCGGTAGTTGTTCGAAGGAATATTTTGAGCAAACCGAGACCGTACCATTCGGCTTTAGACCACTAGTGTGAACAGGTGGCAGTCAAATCAGGCACAGTTTTCGTATTTTGTGTGCAGTTGATGTCACAATGGATGAACAATTAATAGGCATGGGAACTTATCCTTAGACATCTGAAAGTACGGAACAAATTTTGTTTCATGATCCATGAGGTCTTTGTACAAAGTGAAAGACTATCCTTCTGTTTTGTGATTGGCAAGCATTGGATGCACCCAAGTGCCCCTGTACAGTATGATAAGATGCATTATCAGTTACTACAATGCTATTTGATGGCAGATCTTTCTTTCAAATCATTTTTCATAATTATTGGAATTCATATTGTCATGGAAGTCTTTGCTTTTACACCCAGACTTAAAAATTAGTGTTCGGTATAAAAATCCACCTTTACCCCTGCATGAATGATAACTCTGTCTTTGAAAATCTCAGAAAAAAGATCCTTTGATGAGTTGTCACTTCAGCATCTTGAAGTGGTATGACCTGCATGAATGTAAGTTCCATCTAAAAATACAATAGGTCAGCCTTTACATCGGTGTATATCCCATGAAAATTCTTTTATTATCAGGAGTAGTAATCCACTTAAACCTAATCTTCCAAAGTAACGGACTACTTTCACATCCAAGGCTCTTTCCAACTTCTCATTTAAATATTCTACTTTAACATTCTTCACTGAGATTAAAATTGTAAATGAAGTATCTATTCAAACGATTATCGTATGAATAAGAAATAATTATCCATACGAAAGTTTGAAAGTGTTAACAATGAAAAAATTATTTTATTTAATAATTTTAATTTTATTGGCACAGCACATTTGCGGAGAAACAGACAGGATTTCTGGAGGGCATTTTCTTGAAAAGGGACAGTTCCCATTTTTTGTACAACTACTAATAGGAAGACCTAAATAAGTTTTCTTGTATTTAGTATATCAATAATAATGTATAGGAATTGTAATCTTGCAGTACAAGATATAGTATGGCTTAAGTTCGGTTTAGGCTCTCAAGTCTTTGTGGAGTTTCTATAGTTTTCCCGAAAGTTCACGTTTTTCATTGAAAAATTTCTATAAGAAAATTTTTTTCTAGATAAAGTGTCCATCCTATAGTTTTTCTGAAAGCCCACGACGAGACAAGTAAAACAAGACCAGTCTCAATTTTCTAGTCAAAAAATAAAAAGATAGAATTTTTTAAAAATGAAAATTCCTTATGAGATTTTCTATGCAAGACAACTGAAAATAGGTTAATCAATGTGAGGTTAGGTTGGGTTAGGTTAGGTTAGCTATAATAAGAAATATTTTTATTGAAAATCTTGACACTTAAATGATTGATTTTTTACATAAATGTGCCTTTATTTTTAATTTTAAAAATTGTCGGACAAATAATTATTTTTTATTCATATAATAATCGTTTGATTAGCAACACTGAATTGTAAATTATATTTTGGATATCATTCAATTCGTAATCCTCTGAATTAATAACTGTGCATTTTCTGTATCTTTTTGTTAATGAACTTGTTATAGGAATTTCGTTAATAATTTTGGCAGAGTTTTTACGTGTCTTGAAATTCTTTCAGTCGTTTTAATCGATACTTTTAGACATTCAAAAACACATTCTTTAATCTTCGCTAAACATTCATCGGAAACTATTTCTCGAGTTTGTGCAAGTAAAAGTTTTTTATTATCAATATTGTACATTTTCAACAGTCACGAACATCTGTGGGAAAATCGACACTGACAATTCAATCTTGTGCATTTAACAGTTTACCAAATATCTATCAATGCCAAGAAGTTTGACAGATTTTTAATTATTTCAGTATTGAAAACATAGCAATTCAAAAAACACTAAAAAGAAGAGACAAAGGCAACTAATTTGTGTCTTAACTCTTAAATGATATCAAAAATCTTCATTCGAACTTGTGTTTATTACAAGACATACCTATGCTATTGCTTAGCAATCGACTACATGAAAGTGTTTTTTAGTAAAATTGAATCCTGTTTTATTATTACAAAATTGTAAAGAAAAAGGTTAAAAAAACAATCTTAAATGAATCTAACTACAATAAAGTCTCCAACAAGCGGACACTGTGGGTTCCATACTTTTTGTTCATTTATTGGGAGTGTCTGGTTGAAAGAGACATTTAGCATGTGTTTATGTTGGAGCTACGATAAAAAATAAGAGCAACGATATGGTAAGTATTAATTTCACATGGAACTGTTTATGCTGAGGAAAGCATAAGTGCAATACTCGCCAGTTGACTAGCGATAAGCGAGGATATGAAATCATTTGCATTTCTTCGTTCCATTGCTCCATACTTTATCAAAGTTGTCACCAATTCTGGACAAAATATAATCAAAAGTTGCTGGTTTCATTCTCATATTCTGAGCAAATTTTTGTAGGTACTTTCTTAAGTCATTGTAGAGATGATGAAACTCGCCAAATTGCATGTTTATGGAATGTGCTGCATATTGACGTTTTTTACGATTTTTCAGAAAGTATCACTGAACTGCATTTGAAGAAATAAATATCTCATCTTCTGAATCACTTATATTGTCTTATACTATATGCTTTTTAACGTTTCTATTGTTAAAATAGCAATGTGAATAGTTTTATAGCACTGACCTGATAGCGTCAATATAAACACCACGATGAAAGAAAATTTCGTGTTGCTTTTATCATCACTCTTATTATCGTTCCTATTGTCTTAATCGTTGCTCCAACATAAACGTACCCTTAGTAATACTTTGGTTCTATAAAATTTATATGCTTATAGGGAGTGTCCCCATAATAGGAGGTTTTACTGTCTACATTGTGCACAATTATTTTGCAGTGACATTTTCAATCTCAGACGCTTTTACTGTCTATGTTGTGACCAATTATTTAGCAGTGATATTTTCGATCTCAGACGCTTGTGTTTGATAATGCACGATACAAAATTTAAAATTCAGTGATTTTGAAGTTCAAATGACAATATTGCTTCTTTTAAATAAAGTTATTAGGATCTAAAAATGTATGACATCTAGAAATGTGCCCATGAAAAATTACATTTAAAATTCTCACTTTTGAAATTTTTGAATGTGAAATATTTCTGTATACTCAAAAACTGAAATTTCAATGAAAATTTCAATTTGAAGAGCATATGAGGAGCTCTTTTACAAAACACAACATGTCCACAAAATTCAAAAATTGAGATAGAGATGGCATTGTGGGTACTAACTGGCTATCAACTAAAGTTATATTCTATAATGTACCTAGATACAACATGTCCAATGGACTACGGCTCTGAATGCAAATCTCTTATCTCAAAATGCAACATGTCCACAAAGGCTCTGTTCTAAACTGCAACATGTCCTTCACATGCTTAATTTTATCTGTAAGTGGGGTTATGTTTGTAGCAATTTTGTTTACATTGTGTTCAAGTAAATCTCACGATTAGTAATAAGCCGTAAATTACTTTGGTAGCAACTATGGAAACTGATGGCAGTGAAGGTGTTGTTGTAGGTGAAGATAAAACTGATAGAAGAACCAGAAAGAGAAAACCAGTAAGCAAAGTTTTGAGGTTAAAAAAGCAGGAAAAGCGGTAAGTTATTGTTCTCATAAACATTATTTCGGTGAATGCATCAAAGTTTTATTTTTAGTTATGCAGGTAGTGATATTAATTTGGATCACTTCATGCCCACTTGCAAGCATAGTAATTCAAACAATACTAAATTCGAGTGTCTAGATGTAGCGAAGAAAGTTTTGCTTTCACAGAAACACAAAATCTATGCAGATATCATAAAGGTACAACAAGATAATCGTGTAAGTCAGTTAATGCAGGTACGACATCCCAAACGTCACCGAGAACGTACACATGTAAAATCTCATAAACCACATACAATGCAAATTAATTACACAGTAAGGATTATCATGTACGTGGTAGGTTCCTTTTACCTAATTCATGCTATCTTTTATTAGGTACGTGATGGTAACAAAATCTACAGCGTTTGTCAGGCGTTTTTTT
>VTPC01005166.1:0-24213 GCA_011009095.1 Ignelater luminosus
CATAGAATTAATTAACTAATAAAAATGTAAAAATATAAAGAATTAAAGAAGTGGCTTACAGTTGAGAAAATGGAAACTGTAATCTCGGGATTGCTATACCTCGAGAGCTAGTAGACAGATTTTTACTATCTTAGCTATGAAATCTTTTTGTGTCAAAGTTACATTCTGCATTTAACCACAACTAGAGATGGAAGTGTCACTTCGCGATACAAGAAGAAAAGCTTTTAGAACCATAGGACGTTGCACTGAAAGTCTAGGGGTAGGTATGCTATCTTTAGGGTGGTATTCAAACTTCTGTTATAGATTAACGTTAATCTGTGGGATTCGCCATTGGATTTCATGAAAATATCAAAATGGACTAAGGGGTATTGTTCCTCTTGGGAATAACTCATTGCATTCGCTTTACTGTTATACAAGGCTTTTCCCCTAGAGAAAAAACAGTGCAAAAACAGTCAAAATTATTGTTTTGGTTGATAGAAGACAGTTGCGTTTGCAGATTTGTACAAACAGGACTACGAAACAATTTTTCGTTGTGCAATAGTTCCGGTGAAAAACCAAGACGATACTACCAAATATTCACCGATCGTTGTGATATTCAATGATGTGACACAGCAAAGTCTTGAGAAATCGTTGGTGAAGGAAAAGTTGGCTTACGGAAATAGCACCTTCTATATGGTTTTTCAAAACTGTAAGTTTTGCACGATTGCAATTCTATATTGGTACCATACGTGATCCCACCTAAAAGGTATCTTCATATATGGGTAGACTAATCAATTATCTGAAAAACGCTCCCTTGACTGTAGCTTCAAAGACATCATCTTAATTCTTGAAAATCGAAAAAACTGAAACAAAGAAATTCGATCGGGCAAATGGGCAAATCCTCCTGTTCGGTATTTTAAAAATAAGCATTGAAAGAATATTATAAGCATCTGAGTTCAGCTTGATGATAGGTTGGACAAACATGAAGGGAACGTACAAATGAGCTAAAAATAAGAGATTGAAAAATAAACTTTCCAGTTTACAGAAAAATAACAGTTACACATTGGAAAAGCTCTATTATAAATGGCAATTGCATAAAGTAGACACTAATAACTAGGACATATATCTACGGCACGCTCTATAATATTTGTATAAACGAGCAAGGAGTAAGATTTTATCAAATAAGTGGCAACATAAGCCTGCAGCTAGCCGCGTTTAGCCTGGATAAAGTCTATGAACCTTAATAGACAGGAAACCTTTACAGAACACTTAATTAGAATAAATCTTGAGAAACCGATTTCACTTGACAGCGAAACTTAACGTGACTAAATTTTTTTTAAAGCTCTTCTTAAATACTTTTCTTAAAGAGACTGCAAGTTGAAGAAACTAGAGTTATTTGGGGTTAACCACTTTTATAAGAAAACTCTAAAAAGGTTACAACTCCAACGGAATGGGCGCCAATGAAATGAAAATCCTTAAAATTTTAAAATTAAATAGGACCACAGCAATTTAGCATTACTAAAGAACAAAACGAAAACTTAAATCAGACTACACTTATAAAAATTTAATTCCTTAATTCACGTTTTTGTGTCTCAACCAGAATCAAAAGAATGCCTCACCCTTCAGGTCAAGTACTTACTATAACTGATAAGTCGCTAACCTTCAAATAGAACTGTGAGCAAAAACAAAAGTGAGAAGCCATTTACACATACTAATAATAAGTACAATTTGAAAACTTTAGTAAACCATTTATAATAGGCGAGAATGATTCGATAATTAAATTATATCACTTATAGGCACGAACCAAGCCATGATTGCAAAGAGTGTTCCAAACAGCATAAGAATCTGTGACAAAATTAACATTTGTCAAGATATAATGCGCTCAAATTATGTAATTATGAAAGATTCATGGAAGACACGTATTCTGCTAATACGATATATTGTCATTATATTATTTGTATTTTTATTATAAAGGAAAGCGATTTAGCCAAAGTAGTTAGCTACTTATTTTAGTTAATTTCATTTAATCATTTACAAAACGAGGCTATTGTTATATCGTGCTTTCCCATTTCTTAGCTCAGACGTTATTCAGCAACAAACCGAAGTTGACTAAAGCTACTTATAGACAAAATCCCTTATCAATGGGAGGATTTTGCATCTACATTATACTCCTTTAGCAAGACAATGTGTAGAATAAAGACTTAATACTCTTGAATGAAATTAGAAATCTGTTGTGAGGTCAAGTGGTTGTTATGTATGTCTGTCGTTTTTTGTATTGAAATTAAGCAAAAAATCTTATCTCAGTTTATTTTTATGCTAAAAATAACAAATAAATTTCCGAGTCCATTAATAAACTCTATGAAAAGTACTTGTTTCAGTTAATTTATTGAGGAGTAATGAGTCTAAGTTAAGAAAGTTGCAAGACCTGTTACATGACAGCTTAAGTCTTGGCTTGTCAACTTGTCACTTTATCTCTTCTCGGCAGAGGTCTCCACCGTCGTTTTACATCATTTTGATCCTTAAAGCCTACATTGAAACTATCAATCAGGATAGATTTTCAATACCTGACAGCGCATTACAACGCGTATAAATTGGTATTCATGATATAGCAACCAAGTAATTATTTTTCAGGTGGCGTTTCGGATACTCCGATAGTGCGGCATTGAAATTCATTGAAAAATTCACATAAATTTCGGTATTTGTCAGGATAAGAGTTTACTTAAATTTTCACTTTTCTTTTCTTTGCTTTCTTCTTCCTTTTATGTTACTACATCTCTATATTAAAATTCTTATCCGTTATGTTTTAATAATTGTTTCTGCTCTGAAGTTTTTTCTCTAATTGACAAAATGAAAATAAATGTTAGTAATAACCAGAAAATGAAATTCATACTTGAATTTCTCGACTTCTCTACGAAATATATCTGTGCAAGCTGCGATCATTAGTCGATTCCTGTGCCATCACTAATTGCACTTGACATTATCGACCTAGTTCGGGGAGAATTTAATGCGTTTTAAGCATTTGAGTTGAGAACACCCTAAAGTAACCTCCTTTCCATTTAAAGCATCGATATCCCCAACCGTAGCTTGTCTACCTGCGTAACTACTGTCATATCCAAATTAACTTGTGTTGAATTTAACTGTTGTTCAATTTGAGAGCGATGCGCTGTTTATTCGATAGTGGCGTAATTGGCAGTCTATTCTACCAAATTACTAACTGATTGGAATAACCATTGGTACACACAGTAACAAGCCGACAGCGTCAAAGGCAATGACAGTAAATACTGTGTGCTGGTAAATTTTTCCGCCAATTAAATGCAGCTGAACGTTTATTTTATATCTGTAATTATTTGGTTGTTGTTTTTTTTAACAAACGCATCAAGTCATAAAATTAATATTCCCGATTTAATGTTACGCTGAAGTTAATATTAAATTTAAGGGAATTTGGGAATCCGTTTAATTTGTTTAGGAATATGGACAATAGCCTTTCTGGTAAGAGTTTTCCAAGCGTGAACTTTATCTAATAATCTATCAATTTGTATGCTAAATTGCCAGCTAGAATAATTGACTGGGTTATTATGGATCGGTAAGCATTTCTGTTTCAATTGCATATTAGGTGTTACAGAATCCACCCTTCAGTGAGATTTCCAGCTACTCATCGGCTTTTGTCTGCTGTTATTGATGGTCAAGAAAAACACGATTAGTGAAACAAGCTTAGAAAATTTGCATGACAAGTAAGTTACTCTTGAAGTTTGATGCATCTTAATGAGTATGATATTTATTTTTTACTTTATGTTTAGCATTGTACGAGACATTGTAATTAAAATAAGACGATTTCGTAATCACTGTAAACAGCTGAAAATAATTATTACTGGCGAAGACAAAAGTATTTGCTTTACTTCGTTGCGTTGTCTTCGTCTTTGTGACACTAGTTCTTACAAATATTAATTAATTACTTTAACTTAAAGCTTAAAAGCAATTAATGGTCAATGTTGCAGAAAATAATTGTTTAAACAACATAAATCTTGTTTCAGTTCACTTCACTAACTTTTTACCTTAATTACAAGTTTCTTCTCAGTTGTTTTCCTCTATTTTCTAGTTTAATTTCACTGTACATATTTTGATATACTTCTACACTAAATCGTAACTTTGGTGTTTTTACAGTTCGTTTTCCTGCATGCCCTCTTGCTTCAATACCATCATCAACATATGAAGATTGTCCTATTTTTTGTAAGATTCCATGAAAAATACTAGCAAGTACTCTAAAGTATCCTTCAAGAAATAATTGCTTTTCGAATAAGTTAAAAAAGCATCTAGATTAAGTTGCAACAAAAAAGGAAGGAAACTGTATTTTAAAAACAATTTTTGGACGATTGCAATCTCATCATCGCACAATTAGTCACATTTGTTTATTCATGTTTTGAGCATTATGTAAGTTCTTTTAGAAACTGAATTTTTCTAAGGTTCTTTAAAAACGCTTCTCAATTTTCTTAGGTTCTTCTGAGAGATCTTTTTGAAGTTTGAAAGTATCCAATTTCTTCACTGGTATTGTATACTTCTCTTCAATAGAGGTGAAATGTGTTTTTTGCTTTTGATCTTTTTTTTTCTTTTGTTTTTCATTAATCTGTCTGTCTTTTATCTTGTTTAGTTCTAAACAATCTTAGAATAAGATTATAAATATTTCTTACGCAAGCACATACGTACGTTCCATATCTAAATAAAGAGTTACGTTGCAATTATTGGACTTCCTATCTAATTCATTGTTGTTGCAAGAGCGTAAAGAATCCATACAATTCACCGACTAATCGTAACTTACACTCTTGAGCACAAGTTCCAAGATGGTTGCTTTCATCTCCAATGCTCAAATAGAAAAGATTTTTATAGCCTGTGGTCATCTGTCTCTAGTAGAAAGACGCAAAACACATCCTAGAGAGAATGGGTTTTGCTTTAAAGCATTTTTCCACATAATAAGTTGTAACGGGAAACAGCTGAAATTCTTGTATAGGCCAGAAATCGGAAGATGTTCAATCCCGTAGCTTAAAGTCGAAGATGGGAGGGGGGTTCAAACATAGTAAATAACCCAAATAATTATGTTCTTACCTGAACCTAAAGCTTAGATTTCATCTACAAAACTTAATAGAAATACCTAAAGGGCGCCAAGAAACGGTAATACTAAACGATGTAATTCGTCGACTTGCCCTCACATCGACGAACACCCTGTACAAAGAGGTCCACTCCACAAACACCATTTTACGGCGAACGCCAAGGGCCATCCAGTTAACGTTATTAAACTCACAAAATCTAAAACACTTTAATGACCTTTTTCCATAATTCACATGATTTTAATTTTTAACACAGGAGAGAGTGTATCTTTCGCATCAAATGATGACGAGAAGAAACCATCCAACCAAGACAAGAACTGAATTTTCCACAATAATGGAGTCGATATTAAGTTCTCACAAATCTCAATGGTGCTTCAGGTGTTTAAAAAAGTTCTCTATTAACACTTCACGATTCTTCACATAGATAACAAAGGCAGCTAAACTGCAAAATCAAAAACAAAACAGAGAATTACCTCAGCACTCACGAGTCCCCTCGAATCACGATTCGACCAGACGTCGTTACATCCCTTTAAAGCCCCTTTTAAAGAAATACGGTACAAGTAATTTATAAGAAAAATTTGAAATTCGAACTCGCGGCACAATATTGGTTGTGTTATTAGAACGCTAAGCAGGAGCAGCGCAGGGCTAACGCCCCGAAGGTGCAGCCGGTCTCTTCCACAGATCAGAATCGACTCTCCGAATCACTTCAAATCTTCCCGACACAAAACGTCTCACAAAATATCACAAGTCAGAGGCACACTGCAATATGGAATAAAACACAGACAATAAATTGAAAATGGCAAGGTACCAGACGTTATTTTTCCAGTGTAAAGCGGCCTTCCATCCAGACTTAAATTTGCACACGGCAAGCATTTTTTCTTAAAAAAAAAACTTGTATGTAAACAAAAATTCCTTGCATTGATAATAACATAAAAATATACTAAACTAACCAACATTTCAAGATAAAATGAAATAATGAATTTATACGGAATGCAAATACTCAAGCGAAATTTAAAGCAGAGTCCGGATAAGTACGCAACTTTAAAAAATGACATTACAAGGTTGTTTTTTTTTAATTTTAAGTGTAAAGAGGAAGACGTTATCGCCAAAGGTACTTTTACTTTTAGGCTTCTAAAGCACCAAAATCATGTTTGTTCCAAAGGGAAGTCTTTTTTTCTCCTTTATTTAAATAAACAGGTTGTAACGAAATTACTAGAACTGCTTATTTATTTTGGTAAAAGACAGTAAACATTTAAGTAACGAACGTTATCGGGGAACACAACGGCTGGCCGTTGTGCAGGTGCACAACGGGCTGACCGAATTTATTTATTTATTTAGTTATTTTGCACAATAGTAAAATGTATTTGTTAAATTAAGTTTTAGTTTTAGAGAACAATGTAATGAGTTGTAGAAATTTTATAGATTACACCGTTAGGAATTCAATAAGAATCGCATCCAAGCTAAGAAAATCTGAATTAAAATATCTAACTAACCGTGTAATTAAATATTAAATGAGCCGCGCAGCAAAGCAATCCCCCCATTAAGGCTGCTCGCTCCCACCATACTGTTCCCACCACGCGTACCTGTTGGCGTGGGGGAACCCGGCGGATATATAAGCAGATGCCCGACCGCCGACCGAGGAGTCGCTGCGATCTTCCAGTCCTGAAGTCAACCAGCTACAGAGGTGTGCCAGACCAGCCAAAGTAAGTAATACAATGGGTTAGTAAGTGCCCGGTAAGGTATAAAGGTACCCTACCCTACCCTTTCACTTGTGACCCGTTGTCGAGAGTGGCGGTCCGTCGTATCTGGGCAGTACCGATTTCCCTCTAGTTTCACGGAACGTAAGGTGTGACTGTCGGCGTTGTCGTGAGTGGCGGTCCGTCGTATCTGGACAATACCGTTCACCGTCCACCAAATCACCCTCTTAGGCATCAACCCCGTCCCGGCATCCGCTTGCACGCATATTTCTCCAGTCTCCATTGCAGTTGCCCGGTGAGCCCTCGCCCGACCGCCTCAAGGGCGAGGTGGGGAAGTAAACCCCCTCAACAAATCTGGCACCCAAGCACCGTCCGTTCTTAAGGAAGTGCGTAGCAAGGTTAGCGAGTGAGTGTGGGTAAATGTGTAGTAGCGCTAACGATGCTGCAGATTAATTCACAACAAAATCCGTCTATGACTTTCTATATCATGAGTCATCAGTAGACTGTCTGAAATTGACATCTGCATGTTGTTGTTCACTACCGTTGGACTTCAGAAAGTATTACACAAAAAGCTAAATTTCAGAATAAGCAAAGAAAGTTTCTTGCCTGACCGGTCAGTTTTGTACAGGTCAGGTTGGGCACATTAGAGACTCCAAACTGGTTTAGTCAGACCAGACTAGCCAGATTACTTACATTTGGAGATTTCAAATTGGATAGATTTGGGGAAGCCAGGTTGATCACATTGGAATATTCAAAACTGGCTAGATTTCACCTAGCCAGGTTAACCACAGTTGAAGATTTAAAATATTTCAGAGGTTTAGGGAGTCTAGGTTGACTAGATTTTAAGACTCCAAACTGTCTTGAATTGGCCATGCCAGATTGGTAAAATTAGAGACTTTAAACTAGCCAAATCTGTTCAGACCAGGTTAGCTGCATTTGAAGATTTCAAACTGTCCAGATTTGGTGACGTATAAGTTACCTATTGAGATAGCTACTTCTGTTAAGATTAAAGAAGTGATTAGAAAGGAGCTAAAGTAGTATTTATGCTCAAGGTGGGTGATGTATGATAGTGCACGTTTTCCTACTCAGAAGAACAAGAGAAATAAAATGTCGATTAGATGAGAAATTTAACCTGAATTGCCATTTATCACTTAGCTATTGGTGAGCTTCCAAACAGAGATGGCACGCATTGAACTATACTGTTATTAGATATCCTGTGTTTGCTACCAGATGGATAAGTTTTATCCATCATGACAAAGAGATTACTGCTTCTAAAGCTTTTCTTCTCTTCAATATTACAGTACCATAGGCTAGAGAAGTTACTTTATTCAGAGATAATCCTAAATGACAAGTTGTCCCGGATAAAACGCATTAAAATACTGATTATAAAGAAGAATTATTGGTAAAATGCGGAAGTTACACGCTTAGTTCTGTGCAGTGGTTACCAGATCCCTGATTTTATATACTTTCGAGTTTGGTTGTCCACAACGCAAAAAGCTAAAAAAGACCTGCACTAGATAAACTGCTTCCCTGTCAAAGGTGACTGCAATCTTTTATTTTGCTACCTTTCTGCTTGATAAACTTCTTACCCTTGTCATTTCGATTTCCAAAGCTTTTAACAGCAAAATATGTTATCTCATTCTTGAGATAATCAACGTTTTGGATTTGTTCTGTCTTGATAGATATTCAATGGCATTCATATTAAAGGTTTTTCCCGTTATACTTTCAGCGCATAAGAACTTTTGGAGAGGATACATAAATCAGCATATATCGGTACATGTAGCAATCTGTAAACAGTTCTTTACACTGGGGTATTATTTATTCAAACTAATAAATGCTTATTTGGGTTCTAGGATACTATCCAGAAGATCAGAAGCTGGATTCTTTATAACATTCTGTTTTTTAAGCAATTCTTGGTAAAGCACAAAATCTCCTTATTGGAGATTTTCACCGTTTTTCTCGACTTTGTTTTTGGCCTCAAGATCAAATTTTCATAAAAGAGACCCATCTCATGCCATTAGATGCAGGGAAATCAAAGGCGACGGTGCTACCCCACTGAATAAAAAAATCTGAATCCGTTAATTCGGTTACTTTATAACCAAACCTCGTATTTTTTTTAACTTGGTGTAACGAGGTTCAATATTTTGAAATAAAAAGATTACCTTTTTGCAGAATTATTATAGTACCCTTATCAGTTAACACCATAAAGCTATGTGCAAAAAGTAAATTGCAGAACCTTTTTGGTAAACACAAATTAGCTTCTAAGTCGTACACACGTTTTACTAGCCATAATCAAAAGTCATTAACGAGGAATCGCGATAAACATCACCTAGTTAGCAAAGCGACGCTACGGTCAGGTGTATGCATAACCAGCTTAATTTTGTCGTTTTTAGATTGCCATTCAGTGTTGCCACAATGTAGGTACATACAACGTAAATTTCGTTTATAAATTAAATTATTGTTGCATCTTGAATTAGTTTTTACAGTTATAGTTTTAAAGTATGTAATTAAGACAATAATTTTATTTTAGATTATTTGTTGTGAACGATATTATTCACTACAATAATAGAGATTCTAAATCGGTTTTCCTTTGTATTATAGTCAGACTTTGTAGAGTATCCAATGATAATTAATTAATTAGATTTTATCTTTTTCTTATTGCTTCACCAAAATAACGTTTGGTTTGATAAAAGCTTCAGTAAAAGAGATATGTACTTCAATGTAGTGTCTCCTAAAGAAACCAAGAGCAAGATAACATACAATGGGATTTATTTACAAAGGAGTCAAAAACGAATAAAACGAGATAGACAGAGCATTGTATTTTCGTGTTCTTTTCACTCAGAAATGCTTGTTTATAACATCTACGCATATCTACATCTGCATATATAGCGGTTCCATTTTTCTACATCACTGGGCATGTATTATTTTGAAAATAATGTTTTTGTATCTTAAAAAAGAACCGCAGACATTAAAACGAACAAAATATTGTTATTATGCTCGTTCCCCCTTCTTATCTTTAAAGCCGTACGTGTATCTAAAAGTTAAGCTTAATATATTTTCTGGAAACTTTAAATATTTTTTTCATCCCCTTTTATTGCACGAGAGTGCAATAAATAGGTCGCTTTCAAGTTTTTCCTTGTACTCACAACGAAGAATGCTATGATTGATGATCTTGGAGTTGCCCATATTGTGAAAATTCTATTTCTTAACGGTTGACCTCAGAGCCAGACCCATCACTGTGCACAATTTTATTACCGGAAAGGTTCGAAAATATATTTGAAAGATGCTTCTACTTTCTAGCCGAATTTTAAGCAATCCGGAAACATCTTTGTCCAATTTAGACAGGGAGTTTTTTTATTTTAGTTTAGAAAAAGTTTGATAATATATTCTGATTATGTCATAGTCTTGAGGTCTGAAATTCTATTCAACATTCCCTGCATGAAACAAGCAATGTAAAGTAAAAACTTTAATTAAAGGTCTACGTATCTTGCTGTCTTTATTTACTTATCGAGTATATTTTTTTATTTACCCCTGTATTTAAAATTTCTAGACTATTTAAATAAAATCAGCTACAAACTTTTAATTTGTGATAAAATTTCTTGTCTTTCTAGTTTTTTTATTATTGCCTGTGTACGAAGTGTAGGATGTAGTGGATAGTTTTAAAGTTGTTTTTGGAATTTTTTAATTTAAATTTGATATGGAATTGACTGCAGACAACCTCTCGAAGTTTCTTATCTTATTTGTAATACCCAATACTGTCTTTTTTCAATTTTTGCGTTAGTATATGTACGTAGAAAATGGGAGCATTAAGTGCTGTATAGATGATATCAAACGTTAAACCTGATTAATGTTATAAACAATGAAAAACATAATTTTTCATTTCTTTATATTTGCCTAGTCAAAATTGAATATCTGAAATGCTGTCTTCTAACCGGCTGCATACAAAAGTGGTTACGAAGAAACATTTGACAAAATTCTTTCTAAATCTTTAAAAAGTAACCACGCCCGAAAGAAATTTTAAGGCAGTTACAATCATTGGAAATAGTGGAAAAAAGATTATTCACAATATGCTCATGCTATTTAGTCACAGGTAGGTGTGCTAACAGCAACATATATACGAAGTTAGTTGTAACAACCAAGTTGTTGAATGTAGAACAACTAGCTATGAATTACTGTAAGGATAGATATGACTTCTTAAAGATCTATGGTTACTGTGTCTCCTATTCTGGGAACTTTCCGTGTAGGAAACTATGATGACGACATTCAATTTGTGCAATTTACATTAAACACAAACGGTACGTTCCCTGAGCTAGCTATCAGCTTTATAGATATCTTCAAATAGGTGTTGCTTCCGCTTATCAGAAATACATTTACACTCAAGCTGGCATTTGCCAACAATCTAAAACAAAAAGCCATCTGGTAAAGATAACAACTTACTTCTGCAAAATAAAACTAACCTCAAAGTTCTGACTCTTATTTGTTTCGGCAACTTCTTTACTTTTATAGTTCAACTATCCTTGATCATTTGTTTTTTTGTGGTTATCTTCTCGTCTTAGACTTTCCGTGCCCTCTTCATGATTCTTACGCCTTTTATTTTCCAAATTCTAGTACCGAGAATTGCATGGTAGGAGCTTTTACTAGACAACTTACTTCTGGACTACGATTCGGAGTCAGATAGCAGGGGATTTTAGATTAACGGTTACAAATTCATCTTTCTGCATTCACAATTTCAAGGTTGTAAATCAATTACTAAATGTTAGGATTAGAATTGTCTTCACGGTTGTCACATTTACAAGCAATAGACACTGTATGTATACAGGGTGATTCCGAAATAAAGGGTATCCTTTTAATAGGTGATAAGTGAGGCTAAAAGAAGACAAAAAATGAAAAAACGAAGTGGCTCCGTGAAAGTTGAAAATTTTGACAATTTTCCTAAATATTAAAAACTGAAGCCGTCTCTGGTTAGAAAAAGAAAAGTGTTTCTTGTATTGTCGCCTTAAAAAGTGAAAGTTAAGGAGATTTACGGTGCTTTTAAACCCTTGCAGTGCAAGAACGAAAATTTCCCTTCTTAAATCTGAAGTATGTTTATGAAATTCGTTAAAACAGTAAAAAAAATAATAACAAAATTTATGTTACGAACAATTAGACTCCAGTCTCACAAGCAACATTTTAATCCCTTATTATTATTTAGTCGCATGGATAGGAAACATTTTAAATGGCAATGGATTACACATACTACTTGAATGAAACATGCGTATGGAAGGTACTACTAACTGTCATCTCTGTATTTAATTCAATTTAATAAATTCAACCAATTTTTATTTATGTAGCATAATGCTTATTGAAGTTTTTGGTTCTTCGGAGGTTTACAGAAAAAAATCACCAACAGTAAAATTTTAATATTTTTCCGTTTGCAGATTAAAAAGTAAAAGTTCCTACTGGTTATTTATGGCATTGTAGAAACCAGATAAACTATTATACCCCTCACATAAATAGCAAGAACTACCTGCTAATGACAAGGACAGTCAGTCAACCCCTATCGATTTTTGCTTAAGTAAAAGTATGAGAGCAGGACCGGCTTGGTTTAGCGATTAAATTTCAATCGCATTTTTCTTGGAAACTATGCAATTTTTACCTACCATTTTTTATCGCAAATGTATGTACTATCACACTGCTATCCACCTTTATTATACCCTTTATTTCGGAATCACCCTGTATATCGAAGCAGGATACTTCTCAAGACATAAGTAGAACAATTAATTTTTAGGTACTTGCAGTATGTATCTTTGATTAATAATGAACCCCAGTAATTATTCCTGGGAGGTCACCATAACCTGCGCTATCCCTATACCCTATACCTTGGAAAGGCCTAAAGGGCTAAAAAATCTATAGAACTATAGAAAAAAGTACTTATATTATTGGCTGTGATAATGCTAAATTCCATGTTATAAAGAAAGTAAGAAAAGAGAAAGGTCTTTAGAAGGCTAGGGTAAAACTAAACTTGCAGGTTGTGGAGGGCTATTTTCAAAGTGGACACTATAGGTGACGGTTTAAAGTAAAAACTTTTTCACATAGGTTGTGACAATATTTTTGACGTAGGACGAAGAAAAGTGACAAGGTTTTTTGAGGTAGACAAAGGTTGATATAGCTAACTATACGAACTTAAACGGAAAGAAACCCAGTATGCCAGTGAAAGATTAAAGTCAGAATGTTTTATTCTCTCTTTGTCAAAAAGCAATTACTAAGAAAAAAACAGTATTTATCGAAGCAAAAACCTTGAAAGTAGCTTAAAAAGATTCTGTACAGTAAGGGAGCGGTATGACGGTTCGACTGAAAAGCCTCGATTGGAAGCCTAATCTAGTCAAAATTCTTCTTTTGTACTGGTATTGAGAATACGTAGGCGAGAACTAAAAAATGATACAAAGCAGAAGACAGTTTTTCCTTTCTAAGTATTTTTCAAGTACATTTCTTCACTGGTTAGTTAGTCGAAAGGTTTAGATCTAGACGAACATATGGCTTTCTATTGGTAAAAATTATCAACCAACAGATGATGCTAGATTTAGTCAAAATGAAGGAAGAGGGGGTGAAGGGCAGCTGCAGCTAATGTTTGTAAATCTTTAAATCTAAAGATTTAGAACATCTAAAACTATTTTAATGATGCGGTGCTTTATTTAGGTAAAGTTAAAAGGTGAATTAAGGCGGTATTAGACGTTCAAGTTCTTTGGGAAAAAAGAAAAAAGTTTTGTAGGGAAGAAACTAAGTAGACCTATCAGACAGTTGATCCAGCTTGGTGAGTCGATCTGCATCTCTTATTGGGCACGGTCAAAATTTTGTATTCTCAGTGAAACTGCACATTAAACAAATTTTTATTACAAGTTTCTTCGACGTGCAAAAAGACTTATTACATAGTGTCACACAACAAAATGTTGCCGCCTTACCCATTTCCCGTAGTTCAATACTGCCTCAACCTTGCTCAGCGGTAGTGGGATAGCGCAGGGAGCGTATGGTTTTCTGTTAATCTCAGTTTCGTGTGGTTTACGGTCGATTCATACGTCGATTAGTAGTTCCTTCCGTGACTTCATTGTTTTGTCTTCGCCAGAGTCATCCGGCCAGCCGGTTTTGGTTCCAACGGTTGAAGGTCCTATCCTTGTTGTTACCCTGGGCATCCTACGCTTGAGGGGGCGTAAGCACCAGAAGCCGCAGCTGCAAACCCATACTGTGGGTCATTGCATTTCCCGCTGCACAAGCGTACGTCGTGACTTTGGGGAGAGGCACGGTGCGAGTATATGGTCCTTGCTCTCCAGTATAGATGTATAGTCCTGAAAACCTGTATGTCCCAATCAACAAAGTTAATAAAGTTTTCGCAAAGTAAAACGTTTTTTTCTCTGTCGTCGTATTCTTCGCGCGCAATAGACAACGTATGTCCAATCATATGCATTACCTCTGTTGCAGACTTCACAAAACGACTTTCATACCAACATGTGAGCACAATTTTTATAGGACTTTCATTTACAGATAACAACATCCGGGTACCAAACCATATTCCAGCAACTATCAACGACGGGCCAACCGTTCTCCATGTTTCCATTATCAGTTTATCCTGCCGAAGATCATCACCTGAGTGACCACCATTAGATTTCCACCATCAAAAACGTCGGTATCACACTATATCCGCTACTACATTCCACGCAACTGCTGCTAAATGGAAAAGAATATTCGAATGATATCTTCGCTGCAAAATTCCACCATATCCAACAATCTTCGGTAAAAGGACTCAGAAGAGGGTTTAAAATGACCAGCCGTCTTTGGCGGAAAAATGACTACCACTTGCTTGCCTGCTTTCTGTGTTTATTTGAAGGTGACATCTTTTTTTATTTTCATTTGATTTTAAGGATTTTGTTTCTTTTTATTATTTTGGGATTTCATATGTTTTTTTCTTTATTTATATTTGTTGTGGTTTTGTTTTCATCTAGCAAAAACTCAGTGTTGGAGTGTGTTCGCAAGTAGTAATTTGATAATAGTTTGATAGAGGGGCAGAAGTGGAAATATTAATCTGGAAAATGATGATAAAAAAGCCGTTCTTTCCAGATGTTGGTGATGGTAGATTCCTTTGCAGTTGACCTGGAATAGAAAGAAAAGTACAACAGAACTGGTCTAGACGCTATTTATGTTAGTGTACTTGCAGAGGAGGGAGCTTTTAGTGTGGAGTTGAACGGAGAGCTAGAGGGATACTACTAAGAATGTCCTTCAGTTTCGGAGCGAGATGAATGACGTTTCCAAGATATACAGTAGGAGATAATTTAAATACACGTTTAACACTTCGAAGCTGAATGGAATTTCTCCATCGAGATCAATAGTCCAATGATCATATCGATCTGGAGGTACCCTGGCCTGATTGCATACCTCTCCTTTGAGGGGCGAAAACAATCCAACCAGAGAAGAGTGAGCTTGCTGAAACAGCTAGACATTAAACTCAGTCGTAGGTTTAATACCACCTCAAGGTAATATAGGTAGATGTCCATTTGTAAGTATATGGTCAGAGGTTATGTGTTCTTGGAAAAGTGCCTGTTGAGAGCATTGAAGGGGGAAGCACCATCATATATGAATCACAGACATTACCTAAAGCTGTATAATATATTTCTTTGCAAGTTTTCCTCTTGTATTATAACCAATGCATGTATTTTGTGCAGGTAAAAGTATTACATCATTAAAATGGGAACAAAATGTAGAATTAAATTTGAAAAGTGCAATTGCAAATAAACTTCGAATTATCTCAAATAAAATGAAATTGCTGCTGTATGTTATATCAGACATATATTTTGAGATAAAAGCAATTTATCAAGAGAACAAATTTAAATCAAGGAAAGGTAGAAAACCAATAATGTTATGCTAAGGAACTAGATTTTATCATGTTATAAATTGGAAATTTTCTTGTAAAATAAAATTTTTACATACATACGTATATCGTTTTAGGTTATTTTATAATAAGTATTGGTTGGCATTTGTGTGTTTGACAAAGTTTTACAAATTGTATTTTCACAAAAACGACGCTTGCTTTGATGGTCGTTTTATAGGGTTCAAACAAGTTGTCCCTGAAAGGTTAACAAAGAAAGCTTTCGACCAATCGATTGGGTAGTTGATACCGTCGAAAATTTTACGATTCGTTTGTTCGATGTAGTGGAATATTTCGGTTGATTTATATAACAAAAATTGAGAAATATAACCACTTTGATTGTATGACTTTTAAATTCGAAGATTTGTTTTTGTCTTTTAAAATTCAATCTTTAAACCGGGAAAGCGTAAAATATATTCTTGATTTTTCATACTGAAAATGGATGTTGGTCGATCCAGCTGAAAAAATCCCGGGCCAGTTTTAATTTATTCAAATAGAAAACAATAACTGACAAACAAAAATTCTAGATTGAGACTTGACTTCTGCTGTGGTAATTCCTATACTATACGCTTTTCCGTTTGTATAATATATCTCTTTAAACAATTCAGTTTTCTTCAGATAAAGGTATCATTTTAAGAATAGCAATGCATTTCGGACACAAATGATTTTTATTTATTTACCGCGAAAAGTTCTAACAATGCTGCCTGTGTTTTATTGCTCACCAGGGAGTTCTGTGCAGTAACGAAAGGAAGGTTTTCATATTTTAACTTCCATATACTTGGGATTTATTTACTTTCCCATACATCACTCTGCCTGAATTATTTTTGTATCAGTCGTAATTTTCGGAATTAGGGTGAAACTCTCGGATTAAAGGAATAATAACCAAACTGTATGGAAGTCCAAAAGGCTTTAAGCTCGGTATAAAGGAGTAGTCCCTGCAAGGCAATAAGGGAAACTAAATTTCCGGTGCCTTCGGCCTCTCGAATGGTTATTATATTCATCATTCAAGTCGCCTGTGCGTGGCAACTTACAGAAACACCCTCAGAAATACCAGCAGAGAGCCACTGTTTGTGATAGAGGGTATAATATATCGGATCAAGTCAGCAGATCGAATATACGGTTTATGTAATGTTAACATAATACACATTGAGTTAATAATTTCGATTCAAATTAATTAAAGTTAAAACGGTACCAGACCATGCACGTAGTAATGCTACAAGAATATCTTGTTGTTTTCAAGGAAATATAAAGGAAGTTGAATTCCTCAAATACAAAGGCTCAGACACTTTAAGAGAATAATTATTCAAATAGTGAAACTTGATTAATAGCTATAGCACCTTCACTGTGAAAGCGTAGGAACACTTTCAAGGCACACCAAATGGAAATTTATTAGTATTGGTTTTGCATTCGGCATAAGAAATTAAAATTACCTCGATACCAACCTCAAGACCGAATGAAAGGGAATTCTTGATTAAGCATCTACACTTTAATAGTATAACTTATTGTAGTAAATTTTCCTGCTATGTAAATTATTGTAAATTTTACTCTATCTGACAAACTTTCTGTTCGAAATTAGACATTTACGTAATGCGAGGGAATAGTAAACTTGAAACCGCTTTATGAAATACCATTAGTGTTTATTTTAGCTGATTTTGAGTTTAAACAGACTGCTCATTTTCTTCTAGAGAAATCTTATTTCCTTATTTAGTTGTTTGATTAGTTTTGCTATTGTCCCAAAATCTGATATGTTTCAAATTCGAGTTGCTGCTACATAAAAAATGGAATGTGCGTTAGGTATACAGTAGTATTGAAACTAATTATATTTTATTTGCTATATTGATCCTTTACGTGTTGTCAGTAATGCTGCTTTGTTTTATGTGTGTATTATTATTAGTGAATGCTATACCTGCGCCGTGATTTGCGGTTAGCGTGTTGTGTTTGCATTTAAACCATGTTTGTACTGCTCTTCCTGAAGCTTTTCTGGTCTTCTGAGTAGCAGTGTCATTGGCGGTCCTAGGTTTTTTATAAGGTGTTGCAACCTTCATAAGCTTTATTTCATTGAGAAATCTTTCTTATTCAGTTTTACTTGTCCTCCCAAGAACAGTGTTCTATGTAGCACATGGATAATCTTTGATTAACAAATGTACAGTGGATGCCTATTGGACGTACATTTGTTGCAATTTTGGACATGCAACAAACGTTTTGCGGTGGATTTTTATATGGTCATTCGATGAACGTCCCAAAAAGAAAATCCAACGAATGTACAACTTAAGTACAAAAACATTCAGATGAAGTCAGACGAAATATAGACCAAAATAGTAGCCTCCATTAATGGTCGTCCGATGAAGTCCAAAAATTGACACTCAAAAGATGTCTAATTTACGTCTATGGACGCCCAGGCTAATTTTGAACAAAAATAGACGTTTGGAGTTATATGGGATATAAACCAAAAGTCACCTGTCCGGTTAGACATTTTTCACTTAGTCTTTAAATCTTGAGAAATAAGTGTGGATTTTATAATTTATTACACATTTATCAAACATAGAATTGTATCGGTAATAAATAACTTAACCGAAACAGACAGGAACAAAAAAAAATATAAAAAGAAACTTAATATGTAGAAAGTCAGTCTTAAAGTGTGGGGTCGGTGTGCCAAACGTGAGAAGCCTCATTCACCGTGTAAAAGTTGCCTTAATGTATATTTGTCTGTGATTAATGCATAACCGATGCATGCTATGCCGGTGACTATTTATATCAGCATTATTATTGTTGTTGCTGTTGCTATTAATTTGTGTTTATTGTGTATATTGCTACTTTTGGTCTCGGATTTCTTACTATTTGTGGGGAGCACACTTGCATTATTAACCACAGTAGCTAGCAAATCCCCAAGATAGTATGAGACTTAAATGGCAACTTAATGAAGCCTGAATTCTGCCGATCCCGCACCCTATAGTCTAAATCAAATAAGAATAAAGCGAAGAAAATGATAAGGACAGCTTGACCTTTATCCTCATTGGTTAATAAACGAGTCCGTTTTACACAACTTTAACATGCTGATTTTATTGAATACCGTGTTACCAGATGTACGAAAGTAAATTACTTATAGTTACATAAAAAAATGTTTTAATGATATATATCTGATAAAACAACTTTTTTAGTAATATTTATAACTGAAAAATATATAACGTTCTTTTCATAAATGCCTTAAAAATAGATGATAAGACAAACCTAAAAGAAACGGAGACGTGACAACGTTGGATTTTGTGAAGTTGTAATATAACCACACTTTTTCCTTCTTGCTTGGTTAGGGTCAGTTAGCCTGTTATTCTAATTTTGTCATTTTACGTCTTTTTTTGGTATTGCTGTTATTCTTTTATTTATATTAAAATAGTTCTTTTAAGAGCTCATTAAACTCAGCGTATCGTTATACAGGTAATTATAATTTGAATTATAACAACCTAATGATCAAAATATCAATGCAATATTTCAGGTTATATTTGCGATTATGGCTGAAGTTTTCAAAAATGCTAAAGGAAAACACGTAAAAAGTGGTCAGAGACTTATGGCTTACAATGTCTATTTAAAACATCTACAACAGTAAGACTTGGTCAGTCAAGCAAACGTCGGCTGAAGTTGGGATCGGACAGAATACGATGTGGAATATAATTAAACAAATGGAAGCTTCTGGATTGGTACGATCTCCTAAGAAAACTAGGGAATCAAAAAAAAAAAATGTTTTCAGAAACTTGAAGACTTTGAGAAATCTGCCACACGAAGACATGTACATTGTTTTTATTTTCGAAATGAAGTTCCAACTGTAGGAAAAATACTACAAGCTGTTAACGAAGACGATTCATTACCAGATTTTATTTATTCAACATTACATAGAGCGTTATTAAAATTAGGATTCAAATATGATAAACGAACAAGAAAAACAATTTTGATTGCAAAGCCAACTATTGTTTTGTGGAGAAGAAATATTTAACTGCTATTAAACAATACCGAGAAGAAGGAAGAACGATTTATTACACAGATGAATCATGCGTTAATGCAGGACATGTGGGAAGCAAAGTTTGGCATGATACTACCATTAAAACTGCCAGACAAGCATTATTTGAAGGCCTTTCAACTGGAATCAAAGATCCATCAGGCAAAGGAAAGAGGTTAATAGTTGTTCACATCGGTAGTGAATCTGTCTTTGTTGATAAATTATTTGAATGTTTGTAGGTGATTATCATCAAGACATGGATGGAGATGTTTTTAAAATGTGGTTGGAAGGGATCCTACCTAAATTAGAACCTCATTCGGTCATTGTAATGGACAACGCCCCTTATCATAGTGTTAAAGCTAATAAAGTACCCACTCGGAATTGGAGAAAAGATCAGATTATTGATTGGCTTCATGGCAAGGAAATTACACCAGGAGATAATTTATTGAAATTGCAATTATTAGAATTGGTAAAACAGTATGTGTTATCACATCCAACACCATATGTCATCGATGAACTTATTAAAAAAAGTGGAAGATTAATTTTAAGATTACCACCGTATCACTGTAATCTGAATCCTATTGAGCTAGTATGGGCTCAAGTTAAGCAACATGTTGCTGTTATAATCGAACGTACTCTATCGAAGAGGTAAAGCAACTCTTATGTGATGGAATTGCTAGTGTAACTGCAGAAAAGTGGAATGATTGTGTCAATCATGTAATACGTGAAGAAAATCATATGTGGGATTTAGACGGAATAACAGAACAAGTGGTTGAGAAAATTGTGATTAATTTACAGTCGGAGAGTTCTAGCGAGGAGGATTCTGCTGACGATGATATGGAGGTAGAGTGATTACCAGAAGTATAAATACACAAACAGCAAAATGGATGCACTATTGTTATATACAGTACCTACAACTCCTGTTCCTTAATTAAAATATGTTTTGTAATTATTGAATTGACTTGTACTACAGGCTTTTTACCTTTTTGTTTATGTAAAAACTAAATAAATAAACATTTACATGTTAACTCGTAACTTCCTTTGCTTCGTAAGAGGTATATACTTATGAGGTTATTCATTATACTTTGTCATTATAAAAATCTACTGTTTCATTTATTCATAGTTCGTCAGCTACTGGTTTTTAATTTTTATACATATTCTTGAACAACTATTAGAAAGCAATTTCAAATTTGGCGTTCTTTTCGAACACTTCAGCTGCTTGAATCTGCCTTGCACCGCAGTGCCACCTACTTTATTCTTATTTGATTTAGACTATAGAACAAAACAAGCGTCTGCACATCCTAAGATGGTTTGCCTGCACTTGTTATACTTTACCTTATTGATGTATAGCTTTCTTCAAAATTTTAAAAAATCACATAAGCGTTTTAACTGTATGAGACTGCTTAATTTAATAAATATTTAATTAACATCATGAACAATTCTGATCAGACGATCAAATGCATCACTTGCAACGCCCATAAGACCATCAGTGCCTAGTGTAGGGGTTTATGTATTTTAAATTATTTGTTACAATTAAAATAGTCTGTTCAAATAAGAGTTTTGATTATAATTTAATATTTACGAGTTAAAGCTTACAGTCATAATAACGTAAATATTTTATTTATAATAGTGTTTTGTGTAGGTTTGCACCTATCTCGTCATAGCAACAAACTCAAACTTGCTGCTTGTTATAAAAATTTGCGAATTTGCGTATCCAGATGGGAAATCATCATTTAACATTTCAAATATTTGCAGCCGTAGTTAAAACGCCTTCGTTAAATGTTTCTCGAATTTATCAATCCAGCGACCTTAAAACAAAACCCTCCCTTAGTATTATATTCCGTGTGTACATCTGTTATTCCTTGAAAATCACATTTTAATCTTTTCTGTTCTACGGAATAGGAATCTCGTATTATCTATTTTTATGTGGTTAAATGTGCGATTTTATTAAATTATTTCTTCTGAGAACCCTCTAAGAAAATATGTTCTCCTTTGCCAAAAGACTAAAATTACCTCTAGTTTTTAGTTCAAATAAGGTGTTAAGAGACTATTACATTTGTATTGATTTACGATGATTGTCGAGGACGGCCGAACATACAAGTAAGGGGTGCGCAAGGAATGTAATAGCAACACTCCGCCTCTTCTACAGCGACAGCCGTCGAATACAGACACGCTCAGACGTGACAACAATTTACATTTTAAATAAACGTCTTTTACATTTACAATTCAGGAGTATTTTTATTCAATTATACAGTTCATTATATTGAAGTACATTTACAATTTGCAACATAAGGCATTTCGAGATAATTCATTTTGTTAAGAATTTATGATTGCCCTAATCATAAAAACTGTCGACTTGCCTAGTACAGGGCGAGATTCATGATCACATTTGGTCGGTTAGCAAGCAGGGTAATGCCCAAAGCTTCTAACCGATTTCACCCCATCCTCCCACTGTCTTATAACACGCGTTATTAAAGACCAATTAGATGCCTGACCAACCCCTTTAGGGGTCGGAGAATTGTTACTCCGAACGAAAGTTTCGAGAGAGCCTTCCTAGCAGCTGTCGAGTAAGACACGCGCACCCCGTGTTTTGTATAAATAGTTCAAACTTTCAAGTGTTTGAAAGCATCCGGGTGGGTTCTGTATATAGCCTGAGTGAACGGGTCGTGAATTAATTTTGTCTTGTGAATGCCCTGACAACTCCCTGGATTTACCAGATGTGTCGCTTCCGTATCAGTTGTTGAATGAGCTTTCGTCTTATCGATCAAATAAATAAACTATTCTCACACCGAACTCTTAATATTCTTACCTGTCGACCCTCATATCGTTTTCCCGTGCATCCTGAAGAAAACCTATGGTGCTACAGCGTTCCCCGTGTTTATACACTTTCGTTAAGACTTCTGCGAGAAATTGTACTGCTTTGCACATTAAAATCGAGAACGATTCTATCGCTGTCGAATATTTACATACAATTCTGGTATGTACGTGAAGTCGTCGCTTCGTTGCTAAAATGTTATGTGTTTAATTTATAAGAGCCGTGTGTAAACAACTGTTGAGTAAAGTGGTTGTGAATTGCGCCACAAACTTGGATACATTTTGGATTAGTTCCTGTATCACGGTAAATGATCTTACCAAATAAAAAAAACCTTGTAAAAGTATATTATTTAGTTGGAATTTATTATTTTTGCTAGTTTATGAACGTAAAGATTAAATAATCGAAATCTATTATTTCACCATTTGTTTTGTTAGTTTATACCTGGAAGAGTAAACAATCGAAATTTGCTATAGTAACAATTTTCTTTGCGAGTTTATTTTTCTTAAAAGTTTATTAAAGGGTATAGTTGGGTCCAATGCTAGATAAGAAAACATCTGGACGTGACGACATCGACTTTTTATGTTGCCTTTCACAAGTGACTGCTGTTTAATGTCCACGAACGAGCTTTGCTGTCAATGTTTTGTTTATGCATTCATAATTTCAGGTGCTCTGTGTATGACGTCTGCTCGTTAGTTCGTGCATGTTATTGTGGCCAATGTTTATTGTTACCTGCTTGACCTATATATTTTCTCATGTGTCTTTATGTGTGTTAATGTTAAACATTTCTTTTACACAGTGTAACCCAAAATCGCAATACTCTGTTTGTTTGTTTCAATTTACAAATATCATAATAGATTTTGTAGTTTTATACTCCGGCTTTTTCTTTGAAAGTAGCCTACTAGTGGATTGTTTCAGAAATCAGCTGCTTTGGAGCCAGTGGACGGGGACCTTCACCTACATACATAACGTTAGTTTTATCCCTTAGTGGGAACGTAAGTATATTTATTGTGAGCAGTACAATTTTGTTTCTTTGTGTTTGTTTAACGTTCATACTTGTCGTTTCGAACCTGAAAAGCTTCTCGTATAGTGAGCTAGATAAGGAGATCAGCTGCGGGGTCACCCTTCGAAATTAGATCAACGACATTATTCTGCGGCTGGCGCCCTACCTATCCCGAATTTCTTCAAGATTCTTGTAGCTACATTACCGTCTACCGCCGGAACTAGGCCCTCATCGCCTACGACTCGTCTTAGGCCATTAAGAGCTAGTTCAAAGTTGGCATATCGGTTAATATTGTGTTGCGTTTGCCGAAAGGGACTCTAAACCTGTATTGCACGTAACATGCTCCTAGAACAAACTGCCGTCAACAATAAAAACAACCAATTGTTAATAGCAGCCAACAAAAGAATTTGGAGTGTGCATTATCACTCGATAGAGCAGCCATACCCAATTAATTTATATTGTTAAGGTTCTAGGAAATGAAAACATGTTGTTAAATGAATGATAATAACTGATTTTTTTATATAAAAATATAAGCTGAAATTAACAATAATCAAAATTTAAAAAATAAATAAAATAAAAGAAACATATGTTCACAGTTCCAAAGCTAACTCTGACGTAGATATTTCTGGAACATCCATATTATTTAGGGAATGCTAACGTTATAGATTTGCAATTTGATACAGTTTACTACATCTCGGCTATTAATGTACCGATGACCTGAAAATTTCAACATGGTGTTTTT
>VTPC01005166.1:27213-50085 GCA_011009095.1 Ignelater luminosus
CACAATTAGAATACAAAATTTGTCAATTTTTTCAAAATGATGTTTTGGCTTTAATCAGAAAGCTGAGATTATTAAAGTATTACGTACCAACTAAATAAGCAGTGTTTTCTTCTAACATAATACTTTCTAATTTTATGATTAGCTTCGCTGCGGAGATTGTTACATTTTCTTATTAACCCCATAAATCCCATTTTTTACGTGCTCGTTCTAGTCATTAATTTTAAAACATTTCAGTTAAAGAGTTTGTTATCAAAAACATTGGCTTGCTTTAAATTTAAAATGAAAAACACAAATAACTCTAACACAACAGAGCTTTCCTCTGAATAACCTACTTTTAAAGTTGGAAAGCATTCAGTATTCTGCGAACGTGCTCTTTTAGATGGACTAATTCAGGCTTATTTTTTTAAGTTCCGCAATTACTGGTACATTTCTTGCATGCTGCAGTATTCAAACAAATGCAAAATATGTCTATACAGAAATGACAAGAAATTTTCATATGAGCTGTGTTGAAACGTTTCCTTTCTGGTTTTATATGTAAAGCACAAAGAACTAGTTCGTTTTATATTGTAATTTAAACAAATGGAAACCTTAATCCTTCATACTATTAAGAGCCACTGGCATAAAGAACCTTTTACTAATTTACAATTCGGGGAACATTCACTCTATTGTTTTTAAGGCACGTTTTGCATTTAAATGCACGGTTAGTGAAAATCAAATTCACTTTATTTTCTTCTTACTAACAATTTTAATGAAATAAAGCCTCATTTTCTCATTTATCAAGGCTTTTAGTTTTGCGCATTTTATTATTTAAACATAGTGACAATAGTTGAATTTGCCTTAAGGGAGGTATAAAAACTTTTTGAATTAATAGGATAAAGTAAATCCTGTTTTAAAGTTATATAGCACAATGTGGCAGTTTTCTCTCCTCCGGGAGTCTATTTATGTCTAAAAATACACATTCTAAGAAAGTTTCTGTTAACAATAATTTTAGTCTTGCATAAATTTAATAAAAATAGTATGTACCCCAATTTTTTATATCTAATATGTATGCATATTTTATTTTTAAAAATATAAATATACAGCTTTTTACGTTTCAGATAATCATTATTTTGTATAACAAAAATAAATTTCTACAACAATGCAACAAATTGATAAAACAATTCTTGACGATTAGACAAGTATTTATTATTTTAAACGGAACATATCTTCGATTTCTTTTTGCATTGGTGGTATCAAGCTTCAAAACTAGAAGGTAAATGAATACTGATAAACATGTATCATGGTTGTTTTTAGAAACCAAAAATCAATGTTGTTGCAAAAAGTTGATGAAAATTGCCGTCTGTTGCTCTAACTAATTATACAGGGTGTTCTGCTTGATTTAGAATAGAATTGTTCTGTTCTAAAAATAAATTGTACTCAAGATACAGAATATCAAGGTTTGGGCTGGAATGTCTTTTAACTAAATTAAGATATTGAAATTTTTTTTACAGGTCTGTATATCACTGTAACTGTTATAACAATCGAATTCCCGACATCTCTAACAGATGTAAAGATTTGGAAAAGAGGTAGCATTCAAAAAACTGCTTTAAAAACGTTTAAGTAAATATTTAGCTAAAGGCAAAACGTGTAAATCACTTTTTTCTTTATTTAAAGTCAGAAACAAAGAAAGTTACTAGTTTTATTTCTTTCTAGATTGTTAGCACAAGTGCCAAATTTAAACCCATCCTCTATCTGGAATAGTAAGCGAGATCCTTGTGTTGAGCTTGAATCTGAATTAACTGTACATTGACAGTACTCTAAAAAGTTGGTATTTGGTTCTGATTGAACATAGATCTTAAGTAATTAAAATAAAACTGCAGATAATTTCATTTATGTTGTTATCCCATGGAACATGAGTGGAACTTATCTGATTGTGATGTTACTCGTTTACGTATATGATACTCCTGGAGCACAATAGGGACCCTGCGCTGCCCTTCTAACTCAGGCCGAAAAAATCCTCTGAGGCTTGGTGCACGAAATTAAGAAACCTGAGTAGAGGAACTGTTTTAGGTAATACCCGGTCATTATTCTAAGCTAATCAAAGTTCAGTTTGGCTTCATAGGAGTGTGTAAGGGATGGGAGAGATTGGTAAAATTTTCTGTTAAGATATTGAGAATAATTAAAATGTTATTTAGTATTTTTGTGCTTGTTATCTCTACTGAGGCTTATTCACAATAAAATAGGTTTTACAGCTTTATAATTTTGATTACATATTTACAATTCTGTTTACAAATATCGACCGTTACAAAAGTTAAAAGAAAAAAAAACTTTATAGTCCCGTTGTCCTACTTGTACGTGTGCACCTCACGCAGAAGCCAACCACATAAACTTGATCCCTGACATATCGGGAATCTGATACTACACCGATATGGTGCACTACGGCTATAAACGAAAAAAGTGGCAGGAGCCATGTGTTGTCCACCGTGGCTATTAGGTACCGATTTTCTTCTCTGATTTTCTGGACAACTTATGTCCACCCTTGCAGTTTAGGTGTTAAACCTACCTTGCATTGCAAATACATCCAAATTAATCAGTAACGTAGCAAAAATATCTTTTTTCCAGTTTGTAGCAACGTAAATCTTACTTCTATTTTAGAGAAGAATTTTGCCAGAATTATAATCTCCTATTTTCACCACAAGGAAGACTTTGTGTGAAACTATTAGTGGTTGTTATATTTTAAAAATTCCACTGTGTGCTGATCCTGATCCACTTAATCTTGAGAACATTGTGCTTGAATTGACCTTACTCAATTTAAATAGTCTTGTTGATTAACTTTAAGTCTACATAGCTTCATCTTTCTTTTATGACTTTTCCCAATGCGATTAAGCTGTATAAATTGCTCCAGTGTATAATTTTCTTGATTTGTGCCATCGTTTGATTTTGTACTACTGCTCTGGTAGTGTCTTGTCCTTCTTGACCAGGACAAACATTAGCGAGTTGCACTCTTGGACTCGTCATAAACTAAATCTTGGTTATCTATACTGCTGCAAGAAACAGGAACTAGTCACCCAGATGCAGTAACTTACCGTTGTAACAGCTGGTCCGTGAAAACGTTAGACTTCTTCGCACACTATTAACACTCAACAAATAATTTAATGCGGTTCGCGCACGATTGTTTTTAATACTGAACTGTTAAAAGATTAATAAATCTTGAGGACAATATCTTAACTAAATAAATAAATAAATCAGTGTGAAAATTGACGAAGTAAGCAACTGGTGAGTAAATGTACCTAGTCTCTGTTTCCTATGGCCCAAACAATTGTTTTAATGCACACTTCCTTTTATATTTTATTCAGACAATTTTTTTTCTTGTGTTTTTAACTGTCGTCCTTTTGTAAATGATACTGAATTCTCTTGTGAGGAAATCTGGATTTGATTTTCGTTTCGGTTAGTGGTTCTATCTACCAATTTTGTTCTAAGGCATGCCCTGCAATAATCTTAATATTTTATTTATTACTTCGATTTCTATAAACTCTTCACGCTTTATAGTAGCAAAACCACGGATTCAATACAATCATGATTAATCATACAGGGTGTCTTTTTTTAGAACAACTACAATTTGGACTTTTTAACCACCCTGTATACTAAATTGTTTGTTTGGAATTTCTGTAATTAATTTTAAATACTAGAAACTAACTTTAATTTTGTAAACATGAATTCTTATATTTTATCAATAGGCGTTGCAATTTGATCGTATTAATTAATAGTGAAATGCTTAGTTGATTTTGTGAATTTTTCAAACTATTGTAACATGAAAATTATATCATAATATGCGTTAAATTCGATTTATACTAAATAATTTTAGAATGTTTTAATTCCTATTAGAAACTTTAAATATTATTACGTTTATTACAATAAAATACTTAGAAAGTTATTTTTGAACAATCACACAAAAAGCTTTTTCACTGGTTTGTCAAGTGATTTTGTAAATGTATGTGGTTTATAACAAGGTAAGTTGAAATAAAGATACGTATCTTATTGTTAGAAGTTCCATATTCAGGATGTGTATATACAAGTTTACTAACTAATATTGTCTTGTTTTACATCTAATTAAGGTCTACGAGGCCTAACTAAGTTTCTTAGTTAGTCCTTTCTTGAATTACCGAAAGTATGTAGCTCCACTATGGAGATTTAAATTTATGTTAATTATAGTTTCCTTTACTTGTCATCCGTTGTATGTGAAGATTTATTCAGAGTAGCCGGATAAGTTAAATTCATCTAGCAAAATGGTAATGATTCCAAATAATATCGTTTTAACGTAGCAATTTAGACACAATGTATTCCTTACTTTCTTTCACAGTTCTAAAATCTCTCGGAGGACAGAAGTACTTGATTATACATGAAAGACCATTTCTCAACACATTCATATTTCAGACTTTGCTAAAGTTTCAGATTTTATTAAAGTAGCTTTTCACGTCGCCTGAAAGTTAATGAGAGAACTCTTAAAAGACACGGCAGCCTGTTTAAATCTAAAGAAAGGACGAGTAAAGCGTGTTCGTGTGCATTTGAATTAACGTTGCCTATTCAGACTCTAAAAGTCCTTTTAATGTAATTATTGCTGTTTTATTTGAATTAAACAACTTTTTTCTTAAATGGCTTTACCGCCTTGGTATTGACTGTCTATTATTCTAGTTTGGTTAAAACGTCAGTGCTTTAAATTGATTTTATTAGTAATGAAGTCGTTAATTTGGTATTATTTACGGATTACTTAGTATCATATTTTCAAGTATCAGATTAGTTAAAATATATTTGAACAGTAAATAGATACCTACGGAATACATAAATGAAAACCAAAAAACCCTTTTTAATTTAAACCATATAAAAATGATATTCTATAAAAGTACGGTTTGCTAAAAAAATGTTTTAAATTATTCCTGTTGGGTTTGGTTTTACACACTGTACAATCTTTATTTTATACATGACAAGACAAACAGAATTTGAAATTGTATATGTTAGAGACAGACGGAAAATTCTGCCCGTGGCCGATATATTTGGACATATCGCCATCTGTCAATAGCAGAAATACCAGATGCCAAAATAACGATACAATTCGGCATTTGGCTAACTCAATTTGAACACATCCCGAAATGTTAGGTTGCACTTTGGTCATACGACAAAAACGATTATTGAATTAAAACAAATTAATTATATGCATTACTTATTGCGACAGGAAGTACTTGAATGGCATTTATTATTACATTTTATTTGGTTTAGTACACGCTTGCACTTCTTGTCACCACATTGTTTACGACAGTTGCATCTTAGAAAGCCCTGGGCAGAATTCAATTCTTTAGCAGCAACTGTTCGCAAACTAAATTTTGTGTCAATGGGTACATCTGAAGATGCCAAGGTAGTCGTTTGAGAAGGCTGCAAAATTACAATAATGCTAAAACTTATGTACCTAAAATTCATTCCTTGCATATTGTTTTTCCAGCACCCCAACTGATGTGCCAAGTTGGTATAAATCTTCTCTTTCAGATAATACAACAGCCAAAATGTTACGACGAACTAAGCGACCCTGTCGACATCAGGAATCTTTACCAAAACCTTCTGTCCAATTTCCACTTTACTGTATTTAAAGCAACTTTGTTGTAACATTTCTACTCCTTGTTTTCTTAAGCTTTTGATACTTTCAGACCCAGTGGCGTAGCATGGGTGGGGCAGGGAGAGCCATGGCCCCAGGCGGCAGCGCGGGAAAAGTAAAACACTATCGACGCGCAGGCGACGAAGCGCCCCGTGCCGGCAGTACAAATTTGTCAGCTTCACATGCTTCTACCGCAATTGCTGAAATTGACTTTGACGGCAACGATACTGAAAAGTGGCCTGGAAATATAGATTCAAACATACGATTGCCGTTGATACAGCGAGGTCTTGAAGTCGTTCAACACATTAATAAAGACTTCACTAAAGAGCCAACAATATCACGCTCGGTTCAATCAGACACGGACGCTATCACATCGAAAGTATTGTCAAGGAGGCGTCTAACGCGAGAATGGTTTTACCGCACGTATTGTGCACTTGGTTGACTTATTCTCCTTCTAAAGCATCATTGGTTTGCTTCTGTTGTCGTTTGTTTGAGAAATGCGTCAAAGTTTTACTCATCCGGCGGATTTAATACTTGGTGAAAATTGAATCCCAAAGTCTCCAATCATGAATCAAGTGCCGTACACAATCAAAATGTTTGCAAATGGAAGGAGTTAGAAACAAGACTTCGAAAAGGACAGACTATTGATAAAAAAAAGCAAGAAGTCGTGGCAAGCGAAACTAAAAAATGGCATGAAATTCTAATCAGAATGTTTGATATAATTAATTATATTCCAGGCAAAACAAAATTTGGCGTTACGTGGTCACAGAGAAGATGACACAAGTGCCAACAGAGGCAACTTTTTAGAATTGGTGCATCTACTGGCAAAGTACAATCCTGTTCTCAGAGAGCACTTAGTAAGAATAAAAATGGGCCAAAAAATTTCACTTACTTATATGTCACCTGATATTTAAAACATTTATTGAAATTTATTGCCCACAAAGATCAAACAAGTCAAGTATTACGTTACGTGGTGATTGACAATCAGGAAGTACGAGTAGTGGAATCTTTTATAGATTTTATTGAAACGAGAAGCAAAACTGCAGAAGGTATTACTGAGATGATACTACGTAAGCTCGACATTATGAATTGTAGAGAGCAAGCTTACGATAACGCTACTACATGTCTGGAAGACATACAGGAGTGCAGCAACGAATAAAAAATATTTTTTGTGCCCTGCTCAAACCACTCACTGATCCTAGTTTGCTTACATGCAGCTTCGGTCGAGATTAAATCAGTGACCTTCTTCGGCACATTGGAACGTTGCTATGTCTTTTTTTCCGTGTCTACACACCGATGGGAGGTTCTACTTGCTGCTACATGCAGAAGTTTGAAGAGGGCTCAGAACACATATTGGAGCGGAAGAGGCGATGCAGTAAAAGTGATACGAAATCATTACAAAGAAATTTTCACAGCACTAGAGGAGCTAACTGAAACGGAAGAAAACTTGAACACACGATCAGATGCAGGGATGTTGTTAGTCGCGATGCAATCATTTTCGTTTTTATGTTCCTTGGGTCTCTGGCAACCGGTGCTGCTTGAAGTTAATGATATCCAAAATTATTTGCAAACATACATCAGTGTGCTTACAAAAAAAGCTCTTTCCAGGCGTTATTGGAAGAGAAACGACAGCAATTCGTAGATGAAACTTTAAATTACGCTAAAAGTTTGTGTGAAGAACTTGGTATTTGTATTGAACCTCGAAGACGAATTAGAAGAAGCCAAATCTTTGGCGACGGAAGTAGAGATGTTGGACTGTCGTAAGAAGACGATTTGAGACGAGCAATGTTTTCTTCATTAGATTCAATATCTGCTGAAATTCGAATAAGGTTTCAACAGCTTCAGAATTTGGCAGAAAAATATGCTTTCTTGAGGCCTGTAATAATATTGGGCGTCGATGACAAATACAACCTCGACCGAGCTCCTTAAGATATTGACAAAGAGGAGTTCAAGCTTGAGCTCGTACGGTTACGGGCTTTTGCAGATACAGCAGACTGTAGAAAAGAACTTCTTGAGTCCGGCCCACTAGGTTTATTAAAATTTATTTTTGAGCCCAAACTTGAAGGAGGATTACCAAACATTGTTATAATGCTAAGAATATTTCTCACAGTTGCCTTTGGTAATGGTATTTCTTTAATTACCTCAAGAGTTTTTCCTCCGCGTTGTGTTGTAAATTTTTTTTTCATTTGTTGCATTATTGGTATTCATCAGATGGTCTGTCTTCGATATTTTCACCAGCAGTCTTTTGGAATCTGTAAATATCGTCTTCATCTTTTAACTTCTCTACGATTTCCAGTGGAAGGTTTGAATCATTCAAGCCGTGAATAATTGAAACGCCAAACATAGCCTTATATGGAGTACGCTGGATGCCTCTGTGAAATGATGTATTCTTCTTTAATTGCACAAATCTTAACCCTTCTAACCATTTGGACATCTGATTTTCCTGCATCCAAGTAATTAAGATATTTCGAACATCTTGGTTTGCTCTCTCAATAGATCCCTAGCTTTGTGAGTGACGTGGCTTACTATGAATCATTATTTTTGCTTGAAACATATCTGCAAGACTTGTAATTACTTCATTCACAAACTCTCTGCCATTGTCACTATGAAGTAAACAAGGTGCCTCAATAATACAAAAAATGTCCATCAAATTGTAGGTAACTTCTGCTGCCTTTTTAGTGTTTAGAGCTCTAAGGAACACAAATTTTGTTAGGTGATCTTGGTAGTTCATAATAAACTTATAAGGATCTCCAGTTCTGTTTGCATATCAATTAAATCAGTTTGTTCCCTTTTATTAAATCCCGAAAAAATTATTGGTTTTACTACTAAACCTTTCTGCCTTGATTTTTGCTTTAATTGGCACATAGTACATAATTTTAAATACTTTTTGATCTGGGAATATTACAATACTTTTTAGCAATCTCTTTTTCCATTGCTAATCTTCTTTTATGGGCAGTATCTTTGTGAGCTTTCTCTAAAACACCATGTACCTCCTTAATATCGCAATAATACTCAATAGAAACCACATCATCATTGTTACGTTTTGCAATTATTTTCTCATTTTCTCCTATTTTTATAATCTCAAATCTATTTAAACGTCTATAATCTTGGCAGCTTAGTTTCTTCCGGCTTTTTTTTTCTGATGCTATCCTTGACTTCATTTAAGATATTGACCCCTGATCAACGGTCAGTACGGTGGTAAAATTATTACCGCTACTTTTTTCAATTAATTCAAAAAGTTTTTCTTCAAATGTGTGCTTGTCAATTAAACTTCCTTAAGATCCCATAATTAGAACGATTACTTACATTAAAATCTTTCAATTACGGTACAAAAATCACTAAAAAACAATAAAGAAACCAACTTCACGTGGACACGTCAGAAACATACTTTGAGGTTGTGTTGTTCCGATCAGTATCGGTGGCGTAATGTGTATATGCGCATTTCGGGATGCGTTCAAAGATGCAACTGTCGTAAACAATGTGACAAGAAGTACAAGTGTGTAATAAATCAAATAAAATGTAATAGTAAATGCCATTCAAGTACTTCCTGTCGCAATAAATAATGCATACAATGAATTTGTTCTAATTCAGTAATCGTTTTTGTCATATGACCAAAGCAAAATCTAACATTTCGGGATGTGTTCAAATTGAGTTAGCCAGATGCCGAATTGTGTCGTTATTTCGGCATCTGGTATTTCTGCTGTGGACAGATGGCGATATGTCCAAATATATCGTCCACGGGCCAAATTCGCCGTCTGTCTCCAACATACATATTTCGAAAAGAACACAATTATACAGGTGTGAAAGAAACTTTAAATCGATTTGGGATAAGGGATGAGCCCAAGCTAGCACATTTACCAACATTTGGAACTATCAAATTCCAATACATTCAAAATTACATAAAGGGCGCCATCGTAGTTTTTATTAATAGAAAAAAGAAAAAAAAAAGATAAAGAAAACAGTTAATAACTTTGTTATTTTTGATTGAAATATAAAATTAAAGCAATATAAACTAAACTTCTTCAAAAAATTGTTGAACCTGTTTTCAAATTTAATGGAACCAAATTTAAATCGTTGATCAGTTAATTCTTGTTTACATAAGGAATTAATATTAACAAAAAATTCAGATTTTATTTTACAATTGAAAACTACTGGGGCGTTACCTAACGGTTTTAATATCACATGCCATATGCGGTTTATCAAATTCCATAGTATTTCTTTTGATTCTAACGACAAAAGTTACTAACTCATTGTTATATTACTTTTGTATTAGCTTTAGGAAACGATAACTTAAAATGGTTTCCTAGGATGGTAAAACCACTGCAAATTTTACATATTACTTTTGGCTTTAATCTTCAAACTAAAACTTTAACCTACTACAGATACTATAAAATTTGTTCGTGAACCGATCTATATATAAACTGTATTTTTAGGTTATCACTTTTGGTTGAATTTTATTGAAGTTGATTAATCGAAGTGGCATTTTATTGATGATCGAATAATCTTTTATTACCTTTACACTTGAAAGACTGGCAATTAATTATTGTAAATTTTGAAGCGGAAATACTTTACTTGAAAACCATCTGATTAAGCGAGTAAATTGACCCTTACCTCGCCTACCTTAGATGCACGTTCATGAACTCGAACTCGATATGAACTAGCTGAAAACAATGGCGAGGGGTCTTTAAATACAGAATTTCTACTTGAATTCCTCGATCACGATTTTTCTGACTTTTACCTTTTTTCCATACCAAAGAAGAGGTGACGATCTGAGGTTCGTGCTGGGCCCCTTTGCCATCATGTATCAAGGCTTGTCAAAATCGATAGTTTAGAGATCTAGAAAATAGTTGGTAAAAATGGACATTTTTGGTCTTTTATGATGATCAATGAAAAACTCTTAGAATAAGACATTACAAATGGGACTCGTTTAGTTGATAACCAAACTTTTCTAAATTCAATGGCTCACAACAGTTATGTATTTGGATTTTCGTCTTTGCTAACTAATGCTATGTTTGACGATAATTGGTCATACTGATCATATACATGTGCGGGCAACCGCATGGCAAGGCTAACTGCAAAATAGTCAGTTTGAGGCAAAATCGTGTTTTATAAAACTTAAACCACTGATATAAATACAAAAACCAAAATGTGTCTCTCATATTTTGTAAATGAAGATTTCTTTAGCACTTGGTCTAAGGTGTAGGTTTAACGCCTGAAATTTTCACGCTAGAATGCCTTTTAGAGCTATGAACTTTAGATACCGTACAATAAAAAAAGTTGTACAGACGGCCTAGAAACCTTTCTTTCAGGAGATTGTGTTGACAACACCTCCGTCGCGCTGTTTACTGTTTTTCAACGATTTCACGTCTGAGAGTTTGACGTTCCACAGGGTATATCTCACCATTGTATAGTTTATGTGACTATAAATAAAAAATTAGGAGTGGCTATTTTGACTATTCTCAATACTGAAGGAGTTATAGACATTTCTATTTGCAGACTGAAAAGTACAAAAAACATTGGGTATTTCATATATGACGTCCTTAGATTATTACTTATGGGAGCATATAAAAAGTATGAAAAATGCCAAACTGTAGCAGAACCAAGGAAACACGTATTTGATGCGACAACGCGTAATGTACTTCAATTTCCTAAGGTGGAGACAAGCTCTGACTGCTACTTTATTTAAAAACAAACTGTCTTGATGGTAATAACGTATGAATGGACACCAGAACGTGATGCCATAACCGGAAGTTTTAAAAAACAAAACGAATAGGCCAAAATTGTGTATGGTGACGTGAAAGTTTTGCTTTATGGTTGTTAATTCGCGGAAAATACCTTTTAGTTAAAACCACACCACCACAGTTGGTCCTCAGGTGTTCTTTTGCATGTTTGGTGTCTAGATTCCTTAACATTGAATTTTGGAAGGAACTTTACGATTTGTAGAGTCTTAAAGGTATCTTTGAAGTTGACGGAAATAAATCTATAGCAAAAGGTACAGACCGTCCGGAATCACATTGTCCAATGTTTTTACTATGTTGATGATAAGTCTTCTGGTAGGTTGAATGGTCTGAAAATCGAACTGTACGTCTTGGAAGACTTGTTCTGGCAGCGACAAATAAAGGCCACATCATCTATATACCTTAATACTATTTATGTACAACCGTGAGATATATCTTATAAATCGCACTCTCTGGGATAACGTAATGTTTCAGATTACCGCACGTGTGCGGTAATATTTTTAAATTTGTTTACTGTTTACAATGTTGCTAAGTGCGTTGCTATCATTTTGAACAATGAGATTCAGCTGTTATTTTGCATTAATATTTCCATGTTCGTGCTATAATAATGTGTGTATCCCACTTATTCCGTAAATAACTATTTCTCCACAACATTAAATCGGAATGCTACTTATGCACCATACGTATACAGGCTATTTAATCTGCGGTAACTCTCCTTCTGAACGGTCTTAGTAATTTAGTAACTTCATCAGTATAATTAATACTACTTGAATAATCACTGATGAGTGAGGAGCCTAGAACTGATCTCACTACCACGACAATGAAAGTACCATAAAATATAAATTATTAATGGACAAATAATAATTATTATTGCATTCACTTCTTTAATCTATTTTTAAATGCTGATCGTTGCAATTAGATTTATAATTTGATTAACATGCTTTTGAGAAAACTTTGAACAACTGTCAAATGCCCCAGATAGTTTATATTTCTTAAAAATTCTTTATTTGTAGGTGTCGGCAATAACAGAAAATAAGATTTTTTTAATTAAACTAAATCATTGCTGTATGATAAACGTGAATGTAAATAAGTATAATTTGCAACATATTTACATTCATTTCTTTAAAGGACACAGAACATCATTATGTAAAGCAGAATTTAATTTAATTAGAGACATCAAATCAAACTTGCGCTTCAAATTACTTTTTTATTTTATTTACCTACGATACAACGTTCATGTGATTCATGTATTATTTACGATAAAGTCTAAATTTGTTTGCTTCTTGTTATTTTGTCAACAACTAAAGAATGTCTGAAAAAATATTTTTTAATGAAATAGATGTATTTGCGTCTAAAGAGTGTACACAGTAACTTCTTCAACTTTTAATTGCAAAACTTGACACTAAACAAACAATTTAAGAAACTTAGTATTTTCCGCAAATAAAACAAGGTTTTTCCGTAAAAAACTCTTATCGTTACTAAGTGAATCTGTACGAAATCATTGCCGAATGTAATTTAAGATTTCAAATCGAAAGCTTTCAGAGGAAGCAATATAAGCTGATTGAAAACGCTTTTCATATCAAAGGTAGCAGTATTTCCGCGTTTTCGACTGTTGACAGATAATATTGAAAAAATGATTGGTTTTGGTAGCCGTAAAACAACGTCAGAGTTTGATGTTTACCCTAATCTCTGCGAAACCCGCATTTTTATTCAGCCATTTGAACTCATTTATTGAAAATTCCATATTAGTCTTTTCTATAGATTTCAGAGCATATTTTATACACCCTTTGTGCACTTATTTCATATATCTTTATTTTATTAATTTCAATTCAGGAAGAAAATATTTACAACGTAAAAATGCTTTATCGGTTTTTTTCTATAAAAGAAGGTATTCAATTTTTGTAAAACCCCCAGCTCACACGAAAAGTTTATTTGTCATAACAAAAGCAAAAAGGAAAACGTATCTATATAGAGTTCAACATCAAATAGTGGAAGAGCGTTGCAATTTATATAGTTTTAAAGGTATCCCGCCCATGTTCAGAGTCCGGGGTTGGCCAACAATAAAACCGTTGCCTAAAATGAATGTGGTACATTACAGAAGCACTGGGTATAAATCGTATATTTTCTTTCAGTTTCCAGGACTGTTTTACTAAAGCCATTGCAAAACTCTAAAGTGCAGTTGCACCGAAGTTGTCTATTTATGGATATATCAAATTTTCAACTTTAAAAGGGTCAATTTAAATCATGATTGTTCAGATTTGAATATGGGGGAATTTCAAACAATTACTTGTTACGTAATAACGTTTATAATTTGAGGGAAACCGCTTTTGGGAAGTTAAGAGGACACGCGTTCTGGGATGTTCATATTAATATTAAGGACTTCCAGGCCGGATTTATTGTTCAAAACCAGAGAGACCGGACTAAGCTACATGAAAATGCTCTTTCCTCTCTTGTTTTACTAAAATTCAGTACTTGTGTGTGAATAATAACGACCCATTCATAATTATAAATTTTTGTGGTAGTTAAATAGCACCAAAATTGCATTTTCAAATTCAATTCAATTCAAATCGAAAGGGATTTGCAAATAAAATTTTTGAGGCAATCTAATTTACGCAAATCATTTAAAGTTGCGTCCGTATACGACTTCATACTTTAATAAAATTAAATCTTCGTATCAGATTCGCGTTTCGTGAAAATTCAATCAGACAGAATCAATCCGTGGTTCACGTGTGCCTCTCTTACCATTCGATAGAGTATCAATTCCATAAATCCCTAAGAAATAATTTAAAAACTAGCCAAACACAATCTTCAAATCCAATTACTTTCCAACGACTTTCTTTAATAAAAAAAGAAGGGAAAAACAAAACTGATGGAAACGTCTAGATATGCACGAAATTGAATTTTATTTATTTTAATTCTTTATCACACAATTTTGAATAAATTTGTATGTATTCACTGGAAATATTTGCACATATTCACTGAAATGTACGTATAAAGAGAAAATGAAATTAAAGCCCTTCATATAAAACGGACAGAAATTAGTTGGAAAATGAAAACGTTGTCCGAGGTTGAAGTTTTAATATCAAGAGGACTTGTTTTCGACCACTATCTGGGTTTATGAAATTTACAATTCCAGGTTTAGTTGTGTCATCGTGTAAACCCTGCTAAATTATCAAACTTCTTGCACTTGTTAGAGTTTAATATTTAGGTATTATTAAATTACCTTCGTGTTTCGAGATTTTAGTTTACACTCTCTTTTTTATTTAATAAATAATAAAACGCAAAATACAAAAATTAATAACCACATATGCCAACAAGCTTATACTAATTACAGCACAGGGTAACTAAAACAAACTGATGGGTATACATAAAGTAGATTTTTGAATTAGTTACCACTTCCAGGGCGGAACTCAAATCTACTCCTAATCTAATAATAATAAGCAATAGTAACCAGGACACACTGTGTAAAATCAAAATATAAACAATAAAATACAAGCCAGGTGTTACCAGAAATCTCAATGTAAAGCTAGCAAATAATAACATAAGGTGACAAAAAATTAATAATTTAAAAATTTGAGAGAAGGAAAATTTAATAAAGTTTAAAGTTAATTGGAAAACTTGAAAACTAATAACAACCAATATATCATTTATTTTAGAAAAAATCTAGAATATAAATTTTAAAGGAAAATAAATTCAAACTGATAACAGCTTTACTGAACAAAAGGAAATAGATTTATAACAACAAGGCCAAAATAGTGATAAATAATCTTAAAGAACAAGATTAACAATTTTAACAAGGAAGAATCCAAATACGGTTAAGAATGAAAATAACAGAAAAAATAATTGACTTACCACGTAGTTCAGCTCAGTAGCAATTCAAATCTGAATTCCCAGGAGTAACTACTAACTGTGAACAAAGCATAAAAAAAATAAACAAAAATCGACGTCATCCTTAATGGCTTTCCTCTTTATCTAAGTTAAACACAGTAATAAAACTTGATAAAACCAACAATCGAAAACATAAAATTGACTATCTAAGATAAATAATAAATTGACAATCATTATATTTAGATAAAAGCCCAAATTAAACAGCCTAACAACCCTGTTAAATACAAAACTGACGTCAAAAGAAAAACTAAATTCTTTAACATTTCATAAATGTTAAAGGGATTATTAACACCCACATAATCTAAGTAGGCATCCATCAGTCGATGATGCTTTGAACATAACCTCCATGTCGGAGTTGTTGAGCCCAGAATGAACTCCAATCTGCATACTAATCGAGTTTGTAAAAGATGGTCGAGCAGTGGTCGGGGTAATCCAAGAGCTGCATCTGGGTGAAATAATAATCAGTAACTGGAAAGTAAGAAAAAAGTAAACACCTATTCTCTGTTGATGAAAAGGCCTAAAAAACTCAAAACTACTTCACAATTTCATAAGCCTAAACGTTCTTTGACAGTAGGAAAAATTCTGCGATTCCCTATGCACCACAGCACAAAACAGTAGTTAATCACTACGGTGGCAGTGACTAGAAACCCAAAATTTTGAAACATTTCCGAGTGCGCTTGCAGAGATTTAGCGGCAAGTCATTAGTCCCGCGTACAAAGAAAAGGTCAAAAGACCAGTTGACGGTCATTGGGAGAGGTAAGGTAAGATATCTACATCAAGCAGATTTAGAACAACGGTTTTTGTGAGAGAAAGAGATCTTTAAACATTAACAAAAGAATAAATCCTAAAATTAGCTTAGTCATAAAAAAGTCACAACAGCTAATACAGTAGCTGCGCAAGATGAGTTTAGTTATTGTTCAAAAAGAAAAAACATAAACAGTAGCAAGATTTCTAGCATCTACGAGAAAATCGATATTTCAACATGCGATATTAAAAAACTGTTTTACAATACAATAGAAGATATTTAGTATTCGGAGAGTTACTGGACAAAATTACTAAGTGAATGGAGAAAGAACGTAGTAGAAAAATCAAAATATGAGCGATGAGCTTTTAAAAAACTTTCTATTTTAGTGTGAGGCTAAACAAAATGAACTAGCCCCTAATTAATGAGAAATTGTCTAAACAAATCACAGTTTAAAATTATAAGTAATAGAAGAAATGGAAATATAATAAAGTCACCAACCATTGTGATGAAAATATTGGCAAATATAATAATTCGGAATATTAAAAATAAAATTTTATAAGTAAAAAGACTAATTGAGGATAAATAAAAATAAACGGATAAAATAGAAAAAGACATAGACTCTCTAAACCTAATATAAAATTAAAATAGCAAACCAACTGCAAGGATACTCAACAATAAAAACTAAACGAAATAAAAATATTTTATAGCTTGCATCTTGCTTTGATGCAAATAAATAATTTAGATTTGTCGAGCTGGCTAATTAATAAGACTGAATAATTAGAGAGCTAATTAAAGATAACGATCTCTAGCCGTGCGACCGCAAACAGAAGCCACAAAACACCTCCTACAAGAGGAAAACACTAAAGAACCAGTGAAAATGATTGTTACATGGAGACATGCAAGCTTAAAAAACGTAATTGTAAAAAATAAAAAAACATAATTTCCTTATACGTCTTAAAACAATTTTTTATTTGTTAAAACATTCAAAAAGGCTTATGTCAATTCAACAGACATAACTGTCCATAACTCCTTTATTATTGAAAATAGCTTCTCTTTACTTTTGACTGGTAATGATAGTTATGTGCTATAGCTCTACAGGCCTAGTAGGCCCATGACTTGTTTTACTGTCTTCTGCCACTGCTTCCTATTATGCGCTTTTTGCTTCCATTCGGACACTTTCAACGTTCTCAAATCTTTTTCTACTTCTTTCCTCTATTTCGACATTGGCCTTCCTTTTCTTCTTGTTCCTCCTAGGGTGTGTTCAAATACCGCCTCGGTCACCCTTCCTTGTACCATCCTCTCTATGTGCCCTGCCCAACTTAGCCTTTGTACTTTAATTACACTCACTAAGTCCAGTTCGGTATACAAGCCCTTTAATTCTTCATTAGACCTTCTTTCCCATCTTTCCTCTACCCTTTTTCCACCATAAATTTTCTTAAGAATCTTTCGTTCCCATGTCCCAAACTGTTTTTGTTCTACTTTTTCCATTGTCCACGTTTCACTCCTTCCTTTGTCCATGTCATATATCTCGTCTTATTTTCATTAATTAAATAAAACTCTAGCCTTTTTATCACATTTTCCAGTTCACTTTTACTTCTTGTTATCAGAACTACATCGTCTGCATAAGCTAGACATTGGTGTAGCTTGTGATAAACTAAACCTGTTCTATTTATTTGTACTTTTCTCAATACTTTTTCCAGTGCCAAGTTAAATAATATTGACGACATCGGATCTCCTTGTCGTAAACCACTCTTCGCTATAAACCCTCTGGATAATTTCCCTCCTATTTTAACAATATCTTTTGTGTTCTTTAGCATCACTTGCACTAATTTTATTAACTTATTGCCAATTCTTATACTTTTTAGAGCACTATATAGTCGTTCTCTTATTGTGCTATCATAAGCTTGCTTGAAATCTATTAATATTATAAAAGTGTCTTTCTTGTATTCGTGACTTTCTGTTTGCATTTCCTTCATAATAAGTTATACATTGGTGAAATATCTAATGTACATCAAGGGACACCTTGTATATTTTAGGTGTTATTTATGGCACTTAATATTGCTTATAGTTGACATATTTTAAGATGTGTATTTTCTACTATTATTGTTTTTATGTTTATTATTATTTATTTTGATACTTCCAGTGATTTTTTATTTTTGTTGTTGAACCCTTCAAGAATCAAGTATGTTGAATTTATTTGTCATACTTTTCTATTGCAAGTGTTTGTGAATTGCAATTATAATATTTCTGTAGAGCAACCATGATTAGTTTACAAGCTTTTCTTCATCATTCCATAGATAAGTATCTTCTTGACGGAAACCTTCTTTAATATTCTTGTAGTAGTATATAAAAAGCTCTTACCCATAAAAAATTTAAGTTTTTCGGTATAGCATTAATTGACATACTGAGAACACCACAAAAACATTTTAAAATGCCTTGATTTGCAAATGGCCAAAATGCTAAGTTCTGCCCATACAGCGACTCTTGAGCAAAGTATTTACTCATCAAATTCACAATTAATTGCAAATAATACAATCGTTTGGTTTTGGGTTATAACGGGTAATTTGATGTGTGTATCAATCTTGGTCTACTAACTCTAACCAAATTGTCTGTTTCATAATCAAAGGTGGTAGCTCTACTTTTGAAAACAACAAACACAAACAGAAAACTGAGTTTATAGTATAAATCAGTTTGTAAACAATAAATATTTAATAGTAGGTAATACTAATTTTATAACTAAGACATGGTTTTGTTATTTATAAATTTCTCAGTTTTTGAACTGCTGAAAGTTAATTTCAATGTCGTTTTTATCAAAGGAAGTTGAAACAGTGAGCATTGGTTCTAAAAGCTGTCTAAATCAAATTTCGTTATTCAAGAACAAACACATTCTTGCTTTCTATGAAGTCCTCACTTTGCTAATTAATTTTAAATTGAAAAGCTGCACGGCTAAATAACCATTATTAATTACAACAAAAAGCTGTATAAAATCGTTTAAATCAATTTTGATTTAACACAACAAGAAGCTTTTGAGAAAAAGGTTAGTGATAATTGAGTGTATGAATGCAACTTAATAGTTGATTGTGTTTTTCTTGAATTTGGAGTAGAGTTTTAGTATATTGACTTTGATTGTTGTGTTGAACCACAGCTTTTAATTGATTTACTCCAAGCAGTATCTACTTACATATACACAAAGTCACAAAATTAGTGAAATTCAGATCAAATGTTGGATGGAAAGACCTGCAATTGATGAATATGTCAATAAGCTGGTAGATAGGTGTGTTGCCTTGAGAGAATTCTTCCATGGATATGGATAAACAAAATCTAGTCCGATTCTCTATTAATTTATTTATTTTTTTTATTTTAATGCATTTGTGAATGATCACTTACTTCATGTAGATCTGCAAAGTGATAAACACTGTTATTGAAACTTGAAATATCGTGAACAGCAATAAATCAATAAGATTGAATGCACTTGCACAATTAGTTTGGTGGCAGTAAATTTTCTTAAATTATAAACAATTTTTCAAAATTATTCTTAACCAAGGAAGTCAATAAAATAAATTACAAAAATCAAACTTTCATTTTTCATATTAAACGGATTTTTATAAGGGGCATTTATTACTTTTGTGATATAAATACTAACTGGTTGTAAGTCATAGACGGTAATCTAATCAATAAATATTGTAGATATAGCAGTTAAAATAAAAATTAATAAATGAAAGTACATACAAGAAAGGTAAGAATGGTTTGATCACTAAAAACTAAATTTATAAAGCGATTGATTACATGTTGAGCATTATAAAAGTTGCACTAAAAGACCGAAGTTATAAGTCTTGTCATGTACCATCTAAATAAGAAAGTTTCTTTAAAAAGTTTTTTTGTATATGTGCCGGACATTATTAAATTGGGCCTTTTACAGTCTGTACAATCAATATTTTAAGGGGACCTTCTGCAAATTTCTGTTCTATTTATAACAAACACACGCTCTGGTGTACTTTGAAGAGTTGACTAAATTTTCTTAAGGTAGCTACTTCTGTACCTTACATATGTTAAATTTTTTTTAAGATATAAACAAAAACCAACCTAATGTAATTTTTACAGGATTGGAAACGGTTTAATGCTACCAAAAGAAAGGACCAAATTTAGACTACATAGCTCTAGTTAGAGTCCCTAAATATATTCTAGACATATTGAATTTTAAATTTTAGTACTTTTTTTAATTTCTTATTTATAGCATGTTTGCTTACAAAGACTATCCTTTACTTTAAGGGTATATGGTTCAGGCTTAAAAAGTAATTCTGCCTTTATACTCATTGACAATTACTGCTTCAGGTTTGCTACTAGAAAAATTAGATTAGTCCAAGAAGTAAGTACCAATAATTAAAATTCAAAAGTTTTCTCAAATTCAGTGCTATAAAAAAAATCTAAACATTATGTTTTCAGTCTTGTGCTGTTTGGGTAGAGTGGAAGTTCACAAATCAGAATTTAATTTCTGGTCAGTGAATAAGCCATTAATTTTTTTGTCAAAAACGGTTTTGTAAAATTAATTCTTTTTCTAAGCTTATACAGACTTTTTAAACGATTAAACTTTGCAAAAATCATTCTCGACTTTAATACCAGATTCTTTCAGTTGGATTATTAAATTGAGGTTTATTTTTAAAAACAAATTTATTTTACAAGCTGAGGTTTAACAAAAGCGAATGTTTTAAGGATAAAATTAAATTCACATTGAAATATTTACAAAACCGCCAAGTGTGACGACTTTTGTTCCCGTAGGAGTAAAAACTGCTTTGCGGTTCCAGATTTACGAGTTTGTTTAAAATTTTACGAGGTTGTGTTTAATTGAAGTTCATTGTAGTTTTAATTAATTCATATTTGAATTTACCGCTTTTTCCTTTCTTTTACAAAATAGCATTCGGGAAATAGAAACAACTTAATTTATTGCAGATAAATAAACTGTTTTTACGGTAACTTTAATTGAATGAAATAACTAGTTATCAAACTTTATATTTCTTGAACTATCATTCAAACTTTCAAACTATGAACTGATTAAATTTTGAGCATCAAAACGGAAAGAAAATCTAAATCTTATGTAAATTATATTAGACCAGGTGGGCGAGAAATATTTTTATTAATTAAATTACAACATTTCTTTCATGACGTTGCCTTCGTGCACAGGTGGTATTTTAATGTGCGCTCATTTGTTTTAGGGAAGCGGCCTTTAAAACTTTTATTTTGGGACTAGCTATAACTTAACCTGTTCAGTGTTCTTCACTCTTATCTACATTTTGTTTCATTTCTTATAATATACTAAAAAAGGCAGCAACTAATCAATTTATATAGTTCTTTCTGATGTAAAATTCTAGTTATCAAGTATTTACAGTTTAATTTAAAATCAATGGAGAAGGTATTTTAGTTTGTTTTTAGACTTATTTCAGTTGTTTTCTTTCTGTAGTCTGTAATATTTTGTTTTCTATAAAAAAATTAATTTTTAAATTCAACTGAAGATTTGAGTAAAATAAACACAAAACTTGTGTTATTTGTAATTAGATGATAGAAAACAATAACCAACCGCTTATATACGCTACTGGCTGGAATACCTCAACGACCTTTGTTCCATCTTTTGTGCGACACACGATATATTGATATATTGTCAGATAAGTTAAATTAGTCACGAGTTATTTAGACAAAAACAGATCAATTCTACCAGGGATAATGCTTTTACATTTGAGCGCATCCTGCAAGCTCTTTTACAGTTGTGTCCGTATTACTAATTTGGACAGTTATAAATCTTGATCCTTTAAACTTGATAAATGATTGCAAACAAACTAATAAATAAAAGTAAGTCACATTTGAAGATGCAAAAAGTCTAAATCCTTTCCACGACTGCTTTTAAATTATTAAACTTTCGGTGCCTCTAATAAATAATATTTCCCCGAATATATCTTTTCACATATTACATTTTGAACACAATGCATGAGTCCTAAAACCAAAGACAAATGTACGCTTTCTATAGGTTGTAAAGGAGAAAAAATCGTGTTATGCGTTATTGCGAGTGAAGCGGAAAATCTACTTTAAAAATTCGTGTTTCCAAATAAAGTCTTTTACTGTTTTATCTACATATATATATGTATAGAATAAGTTTTTTTAAAAAGAGATTGAAAGTAAAAAAAGAAAAATTTTATAAAAATTCCTAGGGATTAAAATTTTTCTTTCTTATATTTATTTTCTGAATTCGTTGAAGTTTAGATATCCCTTTCGTCAAAAACTTATCGTGTGAATTTATTTACCTAAAAATTTTCCAGTCGGCATTATAAAATGACAAACGCTGTCAAGTACTGAAAGCTTAAGAAATTGTGTGTAGGTATATTTACACTTCGCGTTTAGGGAAAACGTATTCAACAGGATTCACAAACTTCTACGTTATTTATTTTAGAAAACTTGTAAACTACGTGTAATAGACAGCTGCGAGAAGTATTAATTGATGTTTAAATGGATTTACCAGTAGCAAGTTTAGTAATCTGTTGATTTATTTTGCGAACGTTGTATCCAGTTAGAAATACGATACAACTTTTATTGCTCACAGCCCTAATTTACAACATGCTACTGATAAATGGGAAACGTTATATTTTTTCTTTCGTTTCCTCTGCTACACTAAAAAACTTTTAATTTCTCTTTTGCCTTAAATTCTGTAAAAAAATCAATATTTACCCGGAAGATTTGAATGCATTGTTTCATTTCCATTTCGAATGTGTTCACGACTATTTATTGATAAACAGAACATTGCCCTAACAAATATTTATGCTTCGTATCGCGGATTATTGGAAGCATAACGAACATCATCATTTCGGAATTGGTTTTTCACCATTACGTGTTGT
>VTPC01005166.1:55085-102435 GCA_011009095.1 Ignelater luminosus
CTCAAACATTTTACAACTATGGAAGAGACAGTAAAGGGGTTTGCAAATAAAGCAGAAATAAAATTTAACAGTCAAATAACTATGTTTGTGTAAAAATCAGAAGAAATGGTTTTTCAAAGCAAATCTGATGTACAGGCCTCCGTAAACGTATTATTTGATGCAATAATTGTTCCAATACGTTGACGAATAACCTGCCTTGTATTAAATGGTATCAAAGTATCATATTGCCAGAGCGATAGCTAAAGCGTTCACCAGCGCTAGTGGGAATGCGGTGGAAAATGATATACAAAAACGGTTCTAACAAATTAAAGAGTATTTAATAGACAAAGTCTATTTTGATATTTTAGGGGACCCCAGCACAACGATAATAGGATTACTGGGCCACAGAATGTCTGTGAAGTAAACCAAGGCACAGCAAAGGTAAACATTCTCAGCACCAGGAAGCATAATACTAACCATCATTTCATATCCTTTCAAAAGGATATGTCTCAAATATTTTATGGTTATCCATATTTAAAGAAAGTAAATGTGTCTTTTCCAATCGCAATATTTGCAAGATGGTGACATGACTCATCACACAAAAGAATTTGGTGAATTGTGTACAGAATTTACGACATTTGTGACTGTTTTTGATGACGTGATTCACTGCTATGGCAAAAGTGTGTTCACCTTCCTATAAAACGATCGTATTTTTCTCTAATAGTCTCATATTACAGCGCATTTATTCCACATAAATAAATGAGTTGTTTAGTAGATAGAAACATGCTTGTTGAAATGAAATCTGAACGAAAATTCAGGTACACCGGAATTCGCTTAAAACCGGTTTTTGTCGAATGGCCTGCATATTTTTCCCATTTCCAACTGTTTCTAATTCACTAACTGTTCCAATATGCATCCTTTTCGCAGAACTGTCTAGACTTCAACTAGAATATACTTTGTCTATTTCGGCTGAATTTTAGAGTCCTCTTTTTAAAACAAGTGCTTGCAGGGTTGGACATGATACTATGCAGATCTCGTTTGGTGTTTACTTTTCTTCTTTCCTTTGCTCGAATTAATTTCTGTCTTCTTTCAGAATGTACAGATTCTGATGAGATCTACCACTGACTAACGTAGCGGAATCTGTTTCTTGAACGTCTCCATAACTGCAGAAGTTGCAAGAGTGTACCTTACACAGTTTTACCTTTATTTTTTACTTTCCTACTTTTCACATGATTTGTCTTTGTCTTTTATTTATTCTTCTGCTCAAATTCCGTTGGATCACACATTCTCTGCTAGACTCTGCATATTCTTCTGAAATTTCTTTTTCTCCCCACCACCTGATCTTGTTATATTTTTTATTGTAGTCATTCTTATAAAGGATCATTAAGATCTATCGATTTAGGCTGGTCATTGATTAAAACAAGTAATGTTTTGATATTTATTAGCTATGAGTACTGTGGTATCTAAAATCGTTTTTAAAATCTGAACTAATCCTTTCTGCCAATTAAGCAAATAGCATTTTACTGCAATACTAAAACAGATACTTCAGATTTATGCTAGAAAACTATAGTGAATGCGTTTGAAACAAAGGGATTATATCCGTGGAATGTGAAAATTTAGACTTTACTAGTTGTTTAGGCAAACAAAAAACGACAAGGGTCTAACTGACCTGACGACTACTATAAATGAAGCAAAATACTCACTTAGTAGTTGCACAAGATTTGTTGACATAGTTAGACAGGAAGAAGTTGACCAGTTAAAGATGTATAATCAAGAAAACATCATTTGTGAAGATGCACTCTGTAGAAATTCATTTTCAACACACCCCAATGGAAACTGAATTGCAAAAAAAATTTGATTTGCATAATAACGAGAAAAATTAAATTTTAGACGATATTAGTTTTTAAGTAGACAACACAGTTATCCTTTTAAATGTATCAATAGAAATGAAAACGTTGACAATCTGACTTGCACTGTGAATGAAATAGTAAACATCTCAGTAATTATTTATTTGAATAGCAATGAATAACAAATACTAAATGACTATTTGATATGGGCTAAGAAGATAGAACCAACCCGAAAAACAACAATTAAAGAAAACTCCCTTTGCTGTAATGTCTTTTGGTTTCAAAAAAAATCTTTAAGAGAAGGAAAAAATGAAAACTGTCAAAGAAAGGGAGAAAACTAAACAAACAATGCAAACGTGGAGAACAACAAAAATTAAAACAGGAACAGTTGAAAAAATGAAGATAAAAACAAATAGTAGACAAGCCCAAGAGGAAAATAAGAAAATAAAATTTCGGGTAAGCCAGAAAGAAGAGAGAAATATGTAGCAAACAAACAAAAAGCAGTATACAGTAATGTGATCTTATTAAATAGAGAGAAAACTATAACTTCGTATATTTCTGATTAATAGCAAGATGATCATGATTAACTAAGCTGACTGTGAAACTCAGTAAAAAATTTTGAGTTAGCCAATGCCAAATAAAGTGCATTGTGTACTGTCAAGTTTAAGTCCGTGTTTGCAAAGATTACAGTTAATCAACTTATCAGGATAGAAGTAGCTTTAAAATGAAACTATGGATTGCACCTTTTCTTATTTCTATTTTTCACTAAAGCTGCTCAAGGGTGATAATAGGTATGAAAATAAAAAAAAAATCTTTAATTGTTCTAGAAATTTATTAAACTGTCAAATTTCTTCATTTATTTTGCTACATTTAGACGTTTCCACTTCTTTGAAGTCTATTTTTCTAATTCTTTATTAGACTCTTAATTCCAGTGACGTCTTGATCCTATATGGTAACTTTCTCATTTAGAATACGGTAAGGAAAGATTACATTTTCAACTACTAGAACAAAATTGCTGCAAAATTTTAAAATTTGACAATACAGACAAAAAGAGAAAGTCGGGGGTACTTGCTCATGAGAAATTAGGGCATCTTACAAAATTCGGACGGAATGAAAAGAATTTTTGTCAGCAGAAGGACTTGATCACGATATTTATACATTGCTGAATGAGACTTAAATGTACAGTAAAGGTATTGTAAAAGAAGCTGTGAACGAAGCATAGATACATTTCTATGACCTGAAAACGATACAAGAATCAGTGAAAGAACTGGTTTGCCATGTCCAAAATACCGCAGTATTTTGATGATTCTAGACAAGAAAAACTATTATGGGTAGCTTCCACAGCGTGTTGCGAATGAAACAAAAAGAGAAACCTTGGAAAAGAGGTTTTAAAAATTAGTTTTTTGAGGACAATGCTCCAGCTCACAAATCAAGATTTCCTTTTCTTGATAGCCTGGAAATACTTTTATTTTTCAGACTTAAAATAACAATAATAATAAAAAGAAAAAATTAAGTATTATGATTCTGAAGTAGTAGTAAAGGAAAATCTATGGAAAGGCGGTTAGATACGTTGAAAAAAGTGTCGTATTAAATGTATAAGTTTAACTAGGAATTACGTTAACTAAATTGGCAAGCTTTATTCCGTAAAGTATTTCCTTCTTTATTAGATGAGAAATTTATCAATATGCCCTAGTATATTGAAATAGATACTATAATACTACAGTTAATGTGGGATTTGTTTCAAAGTGACATGGCATTTTGAATCCATGAAAAAAGCTTTTTGCTTGCCAAGATTTTTTCTCAATTACATCTCCATATAGAAAATTTACCTAATGCACTTACTCATCTTAAATTTATTCTAGAACAGAATGCATTTTATTCAGTTCCAATCTTAAATTCTGATGCATAAAATTGCATTATTAATATTTAAATTCTGCATCAGCATGTATAAAATGATGGGTGCGGTGGTGGCGTTCGGGTTACACGTAATAAGGTAAACAAAGCTAGCACATGAACGCAACCAAATTGATTAGAAACCTATTCTTTCTCCTTTTTGTGAGACGTTCTTTATAAACGGCTAACATTATGTCTGTTCTCTTGACAGCCAATTTTCAGACAGCATTTTATACGGGCGCGCTTTCTAATGTATGTTATTTGTCTTTCACTGCTACGTCTTTTTATCCCATTTTATGTAACAGGATAATTCAGTGTTCCATAAATATATTTTACACATCTTTAATCATAACTCCCCTTATCGAAATAGTAATAATAATAAATAGAAATAAGTTCTTATAAAAGCCGTGTATATCAAAGTTTATTTAATCGATAGTCAAACATTCGTTACAGAATCGCAAATGTTATTTGGAATTCCAATAGCCAGGCGAACATCAATCCCTTGGCTTAGACCTTAGACTGAATCCCGCTGAAATTCAATAGGTAAAAGTTTGCGGTACGGACAGAGTTGATCTAAATAGCAGAACTCAATTTAATTTTCAATCTAAGCTCATATGAACAGCGGTGTCAGAAAATTAATTTTCCGTCAAGTAGTAATTTCTGAACTTGTTAGATAACTTATATAATTATTTGGAGAGCTATTCTTTTAATTGCTTTTAGAACTTTAATATTAGGAATACTTTAAGTAGTTTTTGTATTAAAAACACTTGTAAAGGCGCCGTAATTTTAATACATAAATATTTAAAAGTACAGTATTAAAAATATTGAAGTACAAAAGCTACAAAAGAAACAAATTTATGATTATGTCCTAACAAACCTCATAATAATAAATAAAATATCTAATAATGAAAGGCAGTACAATACAGAAAAACAATATGAATTAAAATAAATATGAAATATTCAGTTAATAACTCAAGTTCAATAACTCATAATTGCCTAAATTTAAAAAAATTTCGGAGGCATCACAAAAAAGAATTGTTTTTCAATTAACGAAAAGCGTTTAGATTTTCCCGATCATCCTACACATTGAATCCTCCTGGAATTCATGAATTTCAATTTACATGCAGTGCATGACTCGATTAGTACCACAATACGCAATTTGGAGAGATATATTTTATGTTTTGTTTAAATCTTTTTTAATTCAACATTTTTTTAAAGGTGTTTCATTATTTTTAGAATTTTGGTCGAAATACTCCAGCTAACGGTTCAATAACTGTACTCTTGGTAATCTAACTACAATATGTAGCTTATAAAAGAATTTACCCTTACTTCTCAGTTGGTAGCCGTGAGCATCGATGGGAAGTAAAAGCACAAGGTACAATAACAAACAATTATTTTAACCGAATTATTCTTATCTGCATATATATGGAGTTTATTTAACTTAAATCTTACGTAAATCAGATAGCGCAGTGTACATAATGATCTAACGCTAAGATTGGAAGCCGAAGCTTGATCAATATCTGCAGAAAAAACCTATGTGGTTTCTTATTGAAAAGATCTTGTAAATGTTTTCCAGAATGTGCTATTAAAGGTGACTTAGTATAGAGCGTCTTTCAGAGGTTACTTTAAGTCCGGCTAAAGGAGCTATTACAAAATCTGTTAATAACGAAGAGAAATTAGCATTCAAAGAAGCTCTGAATGTCAGTAAAAGCTTAAGCCAAAGCTAATTACGCCGATGCTCTTAGGAGAAATACACGGACCTGCACGTTGTTTTCTAGCTTCTGCATATTTTTGTAAAAATAATACAAAGATTCCATCCAGTATACCTCAAGTGAAGCACTGACAACAAATAATACTTGGCAAAGCATTTGCAAGAGTATACAAAGAACTCGCAAACGGAATCATAAAGTGATTGCACGATTAGTGGAGATATCACTCACAAGGAGGATCTGCGCATCTTAATAGTAAAGTGTCCTTGTAAAGTAAGAGAGGAAAGATGTCCCCTACTTTTACCCAGAAATAATGTACCAATGTACAAGGTCTTAGAAAAGCAAAATATAGCATTGAGAAAAAAAAAGTTTAGTCACCTAGAAAATTTATTAACACAGAATTTCCTTAGAAGTAAAATTAGAAGAGTCTCGAGAAGGGGCTATCAGCAAACCTTTACTAAAAATTGAAACTACGGAATTTTTTTAAAAAGATCTTGTTTCTTCTTTTTGTACTTTATTCACGAAAGAATAAAGACAATTTATAGAAAACCAAAAGATAAAAAACTCAAATTGATAAAGTCTAAATAAAATAATCAATTTTGCATCTTAAAAGACAATTAATGACGTTAATGCTACTCGTAAAAAATAATTTAAGGCAGATCTAGAGAAAATACCGCAACAGAGTCCTTATCGTTGTACAAAAACACTAAAAATTTTCTATTTCAAATGCCATGCAAATTTAATTAGTGTACGTTGTAAATGATAAAAAAGATCTACGTTACATGTGTAACGGCCCACGATGACCATTTTTAGATGATAGTGAACTCCTAATACATGGTGTTTATCTATCTAAAGCAATATCTTGTGATATAAATTATTATCTAAGTTGAAAACTTGGGAAATGTGACACAAAGATCTAAATTTTGGGTTTCAAGGTCATAGAACAGTATAAACCATTACAGTAAAATGCACGTATTTATCAGCAAAATCAGTTTGTTTTCATTTTTCTTAAGCTAGGAGTGTATTGCTAAATAATGAGTGCGAACACTTTGTATTTTCGTAATATTATGGCATAGGAATCTTGGAAGAGCTTAAATGTACCAAGGGCTATAAAAAACATTTTGGAAACATAATCAGAAATAACTATGCAAAATTTAGACGAGGTCAGTTCAGCCTCTATGATAAATCAAGATTGGGTCGTCTAAGTGACGTTTCAGATGAGTTTGTTCACAACTATGGAGAACACATTTATGAATATCAACTCAAGAAATCGCTGACATACTAAATTGTATGTAGGTTTGATTGCTGTTGAGTAAAAAGAATAAGATGGACCAAGATCAGCAATTTTTTATAGGAACGACTGGCTCGCGATGCTTTTCTAGACCACCCAATTACAGATGATTAAAAGTAGGTACAGTATAATAATGTTCAATGTAAACGAAGTTGCAGACAAAGAAGTGAGCTATCTCGGTCCACTTCAAAGACTGTTCTGCACCCAAGGTGCTCCTATCGGTTTGGTGGAATTGCAAATGAGTAATATTCTACACGTTGTTTTCTCCCAATAAAGTCATCAATTCATACACTTATTGTCGTCAGTTAAAAGAACTCAACTAAGCAATTCAAGAGAGAAGTCCTAGTTTGGCTAATGTGAAAGAGATCGTGTTTTACCAGGGCAATACAAAACCGCATACTTCGATGCAGATTAAACGGAAGCTGAGCGAATTAAACTAGGCTCTTTCATATTCTCCTGATCTGGCATCATTAGGTGACTTTTTTAAAAATTGCTTCTATGTAATACTCACAATGAAAGTTCTGATTTATTCACAACATTCCCAAAGTAAAACTCATGTCCACTTTATTTCTTTCGTTCAATTAGTACATTTGCAGCGTAGCCATTCCATCTGCACTTTGACACAATGCCATAGGAGTTCCGTAGATTTCGAGGAATATGAGTCCAATAACGGTAGGAAAGAAACTCAATGAAATAACTTAAAACAAATTCGAAAAGTTTTGATTTTTGCTTTTTGCTTATAACTTCTATATCACCGGGAACTTTCAAAATCAGGAAAAGCCAATATTAAATTAATTGTGAACCACGTAAGGGCATTAATAGCCGTATCTTCAAACGACAATTGTTTTGATCTTTTCTGATCTCATCAATAGAGTATGATGCTCAAATGTCTAAATATTTCATGCCATAGAGGTAACTCTAATATGCATTAATATTGCAACTGCAAGATATAAACAAGACGCCATCTATAAGAAACGACAAGTAACACTACAATGAATGCAGAGGACAAAGTGCTCAAAAGCTAATAAATATTTTATCTACGCGAAAACCTTGTTAGCTCTGATACTTAAACATCCCACTATCAATTCTAAAGTTGCAAGCTTGATCCTGTCTGAGATTTTCTACACGGAAAAAGTCTTAATAGGATGCCATCCTTCGAGAAAGATGCAAAGCAGTAAATTTTATGTGACTACCATAAGTTGCAGGTTAGAAATCCTTAACTATGGTTGAAATACTTTCGGGTTTGGCTAAATTCTAGTAGACGGCAAAATACAGTGACATAAGCTACATCCAAGTCACTCCCTTTAATGAAAGAAATGACGCAATTATCGTTTATTAGAACATCTTCGCTCATGAAGCGTAATGTCTTTTAAATAAACCTGATAGGCATCTAAAATGTCAGAAAATGTTTTTTAAGTTTAATTTCTAAAGCGTATTTAAATTTTTACCAATTTACATAGTAATACTAATTATACGTATTGTGCTGGAATTAAACATGCAAAGAAAGACGTCCACAGAAATATTAAATTTCGTTAGAAAGAAGAACATTTCAAGCAATATCAAAAATTTAATTTTACCTAACAAATTGTGAATTTAATAGAATAACTTTTTGGAATAATAATTTTGTTACTTATTAGCAATAAAGTAAATGAAACTTTTAATAATATTCAGAATTTTAAATTTAGGTGGTATTGGGAGCTTATCTTCTGTGTTTATTAAATTTCGTTATTAAGAGGTTATTTGATTTTCTTGGTAATCTAAGATTTAATATTTACTTGGAATTTAAAGCACGGAATGGTTGCATATTAATAGAGGACGTTCAGGAAATTGGCTTATGTTATATATTTTAATAACTAGTATTAAATCTGAGACCAAAAAGGAATTTGTAATAAATTTGAGATATATATAAACATTTTACATATTAATACTTTTTATTTACTTTTCTAATTTTTGTGGAGAAATGATTAACTAATAAAGAATTTGTTTTATTCCTCTCATTTGCATGCGTTATTCTCAATTTGATTTATTCGGCAAAAGTTAGTTTTAACCGGTACATAAATAAAACTCTTGGAAATAATGCTTTCTCTAGAAGTAAATGTCAACAGCTTTAATCGTCCAAGACAATTTCAGCATTCATTCACACGGCGCGGAAAGGCACGTCATGTACAGGTTCGAGCACCACTCTATAGTGAAGTAACATGCAGAGCCAGCAATTTGTGAAACTCAGTTACAAAAAACAGAAAAGATGTAGGTGTGAATGGCGTTAAGGCTGGAACTGCTAATGAATTAACAGATTATGTCAATCAAATGTAGAAATGCTCTGGAAAAAAATCGTTTGGGAAGATTTGGTAATTTAACGGTTAGATGACTGCATCTCTATTAATGACTGTTAGGTCAATAGGTAAGAAAGTAATTACAGTAACTTTTAATAATTTATTAAATAAGTATGCTTTGCAACTAAATGAAACAATAACATTTTGCTAATTCAATGTAATTCAAATTATATGTAATGACAAGTCAAGTAGCTAACTGCGGTTGATGGTAAGTTAAAAAATATGTGCCGTGTGGTAGTCATTCAAACAATAAACAAGTTTCATGAATCTGTTTAAAAAATGCATCCTTTTTGAATACAGGGTGTTTAAAACGTTGTGACATACCTTCCTCCAATCTACCTCCCTGGTTGCCGTATCAATAAATTACAAGATCGTTAAAGTTATAGTCCTAATACATTTTATGCCCATATTAGGAATTTTCGAGATATCACTATGTCCAGAAAGTAAGTTCATTTTTACTGGTAAAATAAAACAAATGTATATTAGGAAAAATAATTTATTGCAAAAGAATCTGTAGACTTAAAACTATTAGTCAACATAGCTACCACCATTTTGTAAGCATTTATCGTAGCGTGGCACTAAGTTTTGTATTCCTTCGTCATAAAACGTTGACGCCTGTAACTGTAACCAAGTTGCAACATGTTCTTTAATCTCATCGTCGTCATTGAATTTCTTGCCAGCGAGGTTTGATTTTAGGCTTAAAAACAGGAAGAAGTCACTGGGAGCAAGGTACGGACTATACGGTGGGTGGTCAGATTGTTCCCATCCAAATTGAGTCAAAAGTTGCTGTGTAATTTTTTGCAGTGTGGGGGCGAGCATTGTCATGAATCAAAGAAATGCCGCTAGTGAGCTTTCCACGGCGCTTATTCTGAATTGCACGACGCAGTTTCCTTAGCGTATCACAGTAAGCAATAGCGGTAATTGTTTCGCCCCGTGGTAGAAAGTCCACTAAAAGAACACCACATCTGTCCCAAAACACTGTGCACATGATTTTCCGGGTTGTCAAATTCGGCTTCGATGTTGTCTTTGCTGGTGACGATGTGTGCCTCCATTCCATCGATTGCCGTTTTGTGTCATGTGTCTCATAGGCTACCCAAGTCTCGTCTCCAGTCACTATACTGTTAAGGAAATGGTCCCCGTCATTGTGATAACGAGTCAAAAATTCAAGAGCAGCACCTAGGCGTTTTTTCTTGTGATCCTCGGTAAGAGTTTTCGGTACCAAGCGTGCACAAAGCTTTCGATATCCCAGTTTGTCATGAACAATTTCATGAAGAAGGGATCGTGAAATTAGGGGAAATTCCATAGAAAGAAGAGACATCGTAAACTTACGGTTTCCTTTAATTTTTTCATTCACTGCATGAACAAGTTCATCATTAACCAATGATGGACGTCCACTTCTTCCTTCATGGTGCACGTTTACACGGCCATTGTTGAATTTTTTTACCCATCTCACAACCATAGAATAACTCATTACATTCTGTCCATACACCTCAGAGAGCTGTTGATGAATGTCCACTGGTTTCAAATTTTTCGCATTGAGAAACCGAATCACTGATCTAATCTCGCAATCAGCGGAATTTTCAATTACCTTCGCCACTATAAACAAGCACTGTGACACGATAACAGCAGATAACTAACTCAAAATAGCGTCAATCGCTTAGTAACGATACAAGGTCATTACCGCGCATGCGCGGAACTGCGATCGCATCGCTGCAACGGCGGGAAATAGAAAATGAACTTACTTTCTGGACATAGTTATATTTAAACTTTATAAGACAACTGTCTGATTTTATATGAAAATGACGCATTCTACGTTGCGCGTAGATTTGAAACAACAGAATTATTGATTTCCTTAGTAGTGGTGTAAAATATTTCTCTTAAAGAACGGCGTTAACGTCTCTCCAAAATTTCTGCCCCCAATAAACCTATTGACCATAATATTTTCAAACGTTAGATATCCTAACGTAACAGGAATTTCACTTTGATATGGCATTTGGTGTTCAAGACACCTACAATTCTAGAGCAAGAAATAAACTGATTATCAACCAAAATGTTTTAACATTGACATTAGCTGATACCGATGTATTTTGAACTACATTAGCTTGTATTGCCTAATTAAGCAGAAAATATAACAGATTCTCTGTAAATGAACCCTAATACTATGCGTACCTTCGAGTTTACTAAGAAATTTGGAAAATTATGAAGATTTCGAGAATTAATTGTTAGTAGTGGCCTAGGGCCCGGTTTCTGCAGCTCTCAATAAATTTATTTGCTGAATAAATGCCGTGGTAATCATTGTTAGTATAATTATGTTCATAGCTACTATTTGCCACATAAAATTCTTAAAAGCTAACATATTGGGCCTAAGTCTTTCAACATAACCAATGTGTTATTATTAACTTTCTATTTATTAACTATATAATAGACGATTAGAAGTTCGGATTAGCGTCATAGACTTGGTCTGTTAAACTGTATTTTCATATCAACTGTCTTGAAATTAAAATGCTTCGTAAGTGTTTAAACAGTTCAGATAACTTTTGTTACATTTATTTTAGTTGTAAAAATGGCCATGAACATAAAGTTTGGGCGTCTCATATATCCTACAACATCTATTCAACAAGGCTCCGCAGTTGGTTGAATGGTAAACGATTCTCAGTGTCCTTTGCCCTGCCCATCATATGGAAAAGAACTCACAATTCACGTAGGGGACTTCCATTTTTGTATGACTAAGCCATTACAGCATGGGTTAACCAAGAACGAATAGGAGACGATAAGTATGCAGTCTGCCTCACGATCTGTACTTCATGGAGAAGTGGCATCAAATGAAGAAGAAATGTTTAATTTTGTCACGAGGTTTTCCTTAGGAGAACCCCACAAAATTTCACATTAATTCAATTCGAGACCTTGATTTGACAAAAGAAACGAACAAAACATGAGCTTTAAGACTATCGTAACAAAAAAAAACTTTATACCACATTTTCAAGGAAAGAATAATTTTGTTACTTGTAATAGTGTTCATGGGTTAATAAAACCTCTTGGCTTTGAGTACATCTCATGGACTTTATAGACAGCTCTAAGTCAAGTCTAAAAGCAGTATGTGTTTATCATGAGAATAAGTTTCCAAAATTACTACTGAACTTGCTGTATATTAACTACAAAGATAATGGGTAGAAACTTAACTGTCGTTGCTGTGTTGCTTGGCATGCAGCTGGATTATACAAAATACTGCTGTTTTCTTTGTAAATGGGACAGCAGGGAAAGATCTGCTTATTATACTAGAAAACTGATAAGGAAGTATAAGTAGACCTTGACTCCAAGAACGTGCACTGTAATTCACTTATGGACTCCAGTAGAATGAACTATGGACAGAAAATGGAGCAGTCTTCAATTATTTATTTAAGAGAAAATTTTTACAAAGTAACTGAACCAAGCAGAGAGTTCTTGTCGGTCCAAAAATACGAAATTTGTTTCGCAATAGGGAATTTAACAAAATTCTATAAGAAAATGATAAGGATTCTCTTAGCCTTGTCTCAGCTAATGTATTGGAGACCAGTAAGACGAAAGTTTTCATAAACATAATAAGTTCAATCGATGATATTTTTCATTGACTGAACACATTTAGTTTCAAATCTAATTGATTCTTTTTATTGCCTATTTAATGATATCTTAATTAAATTTATAAACGGTAACAGTTGTCTTGCATTAAGATTGCAAAAAAAACACACGGTTGCAGAATAAGAAAGTTACACTAAGGATAGTAAATGCAGTTTTAAAATTTATCAAACATGAAATTGTAAATATTGCAACACTGGTTATGCCAAATTAGAAAACTATACAAGTAACGTTTGTCGCTAGATTACCAGCGGATTGCATAAACAACAAAAGTATTAAGTAACGGTAGCTACTTTATGTCTGTCTGTCTGTTGGTCTGTCTGTCTGTCCGTCTGTTCCTCCCATAGCGATAAATTTTCACCAAACTTGAAATATAGGTTTTTTGAATTCTGAGGTTGTACAAAATACCTTTGGTTTTCATCTAGCTTGGTCTCTTAAGAAACTTTACTTCTAAAAGTCCATAAAAAAAATTCAACGTAACTTCAACACAGCCAATCATTTTACCGTGTAGACAGTATTTTGGTCATTGGTAGTGGACGATTTAAGATTCTTCAATGGTTCAGATACCGGCAATGGTCTTTTATTTCTTCCTATCATCTTCTGAGTCTCCGGGCCTCATGACGGTACAAACATGGGACTTTGGTCGTTGGTGGTGGAGGATTAAAAACTGTTCAATGATTCAGGTACCGGCAATGGTTTTTCGTTTCTTCTTAATACCTTGTGGGTTTTAGGGCCTGATGATCGTACAGATATGTAACTTTGGTTGTTGGTGGTGGACAATTAAAAGCTCATCAGTGCTGTACTCTCTGAGAAGCAGTGACTACACGGTACTTCACCGCTACGTTTGTACATGCGTTTTCAACTGTTTGTCTACCGTATCGTAGAATAGTTTTAAGAATGTCTTTCTTGCTACCATTGAAGTATAGGAAATTAACAAAAGTCGCTCAAAAGCAATAAAATTGTAAATCCTCCAATATAAAAACAATTTCGCAAAGAAAAGTTATAAAACTAATTTATTCGCAGCATTATCTATGCAGCCAATCTGCTTGTTGCTTATTTTCACAATAAAACATACCACTCCTGATAGTGCAAAAATCTGATTTTCTTTATTAAACGCGCAATCGGTTTCTGTTTTTCCTATTACTGTCAGGGTGGAATACACATGTTTGTATCGGACATAACATATTTAAGATGCTAAGCGTTGTAATCAGGTTCGTTATAATTATGTCAGTTGTTTATTTCGATTTTGGTATATTATACAGGGTGTATTATTTCAGGTCGAGAATATTAGCACCATTCGATTCTCTTAGAAAAATTGAGCAAACGATGTTATAAAAATGTTCGTGTTAAACGCATAATTTTCAAAATATAGGTTATTAAAAATTTTTAATACTTGCAACGCTGTATGAAAATTGTAAGTAGAGCAAGAATAGGTCATAAGTTTATTAACGTGATTATCTTAGTAACATTTTTACAGGTCATTATTATTAATGTTTCTAGGTAAATATAGTATTGCAATATCTTCCACAAACAATTAAATCAAAAGAATTGCGTTATGTAGTAAAAGCCATTTTAAAGAAAATTGCTGGTAAAGAGGAGAAAAAAATGATTTATGTTTTCGGGTACCTACACTATAGGTGGTTACTTTTATTTAATAATTTTGAACAATCATAAGCAAATTATAAAAGAATATACAACTCCTAATATTTCCACAACCGAAGAGTTAACAACAAATTGGTACTAGAGTTCTTGGCATAGTTTTTGATGCAGAATCGAGTAGCGTTGATATTCTCTACCTGAAATAATACACCCTGTATATAAAATATTTTAATTCTATATTTCCATGACTACGAATTTAATGTTCGATTTATTTAGGCAAATAAAAATTTATTACCCAGGAGGTTAATTCTCAACAGAAAAGTCACTAAATCATTCCAACGTACGTAGGTTCTGATGATTATACAGGGTGATTCCGAAATAAAGGGTATTCTCTTAAAGGTGGATAGCAGTGTGATAGTACATACATTTACGATAAAAAACGGTAGGTAGAAATTGCATAGTTTCCGAGAAAAATGCGATTGAAGTTTAATCGCTAAGCCAAGCCGGTCCTGCTCTCATACTTTTACTTAAGCAAAAATCGATAGGGGTTGACTGACTGTCCTTGTCATTGGCAGGTAGTTCTTGCTATTTATGTGAGGGGTATAATAGTTTATCTGGTTTCTACAATGCCATAAATAACCAGTAGGAACTTTTACTTTTTAATCTGCAAACGGAAAAATATTAAAATTTTACTGTTGGTGGTTTTTTTCTGTAAACTTCCGAAAAACCAAAAACTTCAATAAGCATTATGCTATATAAATAAAAATTGGTTGAATTTATTAAATTGAATTAAATACAGAGGTGATAGTTAGTAGTACCTTCCATACGCATGTTTCATTCAAGTAGTATGCTATTTGCTATTTAAAATGTTTCCTATCCATGTGACTAAATAATAATAAGGGACAATACAAGAAACACATTTCTTTTTCTAACCAGAGATGGCTTCAGTTTTTAATATTTAGGAAAATTGTCAAAATTTTCAACTTTCACGAAGCCACTTCGTTTTTTCATTTTTTGTCTTTTTTTAGCCTCACTTATCACCTATTAAAAGGATACCCTTTATTTCGGAATCACCCTGTATATAAAACTCAGCGACTAGTGTTCTATGCAAAGCTGTCAAAGAAAGATTACGGAAATACCACACAGCGTTGTTGGCGTTGTATAGAGATAGGTCAGTTAACAACAGTCTTTGATCTAGGACGGTACCGATCTAGCTACGTCACTGCGTACCCCTTTATATCCTCGTATGTAGGACAAGCAGGAAACTCAAAAACTTAGGGTTGTAATAATTTAAATTGTTTTATTCTTATTTCACACTGTAGTTTGTGTACCGTTAATAACAACTGCTAGTTTATTGCCGAATATAATTTCCACGCCACGTTATTTAGTCTGTAGTATCTGCATTAACTGTAAATAATTCCTTCATAATATGTTCATTACTGCAGAAAGCAATTATGAATTCTTGTTAACATTAATTTTAATTTATATAAATTTGCGAAATATCAATTTCTTCAACTCTTTACTGTAAATGTGAACACAAAGTTTAGTTTTACTTATATACTTAAATCTTTATAGAGACTAACTACGCCTTCAAGATTCATAGTAATGTATAAAAGAAGAAAATTATCAAGCAAAATAAATTTATTAAGTTAAGCCCCTATAAAGTGACTCTATTAATAGTAAACTTAGTTTAGCTAGTTTCTATCAAGTTAAGAGACTTTATTGGATTAACTATGTATAAAGGCACACAAAGCTCGTGCAGAAACCAACTAGTTTACGTTGATATAGCAGGTGAATTTTCATTATGTAACTTTGTAGCTGTTAAAATTTGAAATTAACACCAACACTAATGTATTATTAATGAAAAGGTTTGTTGTAGTACCTAGGAAGTATTATATTGTCTGATAACGAAAGTTAGTGTTAATATTCGGAGACACAATGTTTTCGCTTTCATTTTGAATTTCATAACTAATTTAAATAAAGTCTCGCTCTGAAACACAAATTAAATTATCATTTTCAATAATGTTAAAAATTGACTTTTTATATTCTCCCGCAATAAATCTTGAAATTCATCACTTTTACTCGTCTACTTTTGTAATTTAATTAAAAAGTTATCATAAAATGTGGTGGGTTGTCTTACTTTTGTCTTAACTAAAGTGAGAGCATCATGCAAATTGCTAATTATAATCATTAGCATTGCATAATCTGTGGAAAGCAAAGGGCCGCCGAGTGTTTGAGAGTACCACTTCCCCTAGTTTAATGAGATGTTTTATTCTCGGCAGTATTCGTGCAACGTGTTGTTCTTGCAACTACCTTTTTAAGTTTTCTACTACATTTTTTCTTTTAATTAATTAGAAGTGCTGGAAGGTACGCAAAAACTTTTTATTTGATTAGTTTTTTTTAAGCGAGTGACTTAAATGCAAAGAATGAAAATGTAATAAAAAAATACTAAAATATAAAATTTAATAATATTATATCAATAGTACAGGAAGTACACAAAATTAATAACATAAATAATAAGATTAGTATAAATTGAATATTCATTTTGTAGTACAGTATAGTTCCTTAAGAGGTTTACGATTATTTCAGTCGACTTTTTACCTTGTAATTTAAAAAATAATCATAAAAGAAACTTCGTGACGTTGTCATCTAAATTGTTTCCTTTATTTCAAAAAACCGAAATATAAAGAATGAAACCTTTTGAGAAAATGACTTTATAAATAATTTACTTTGGGTGTAAAACACTTCAAATAAACAATTCTAAAGTTTAAAAAAAATGAAGTAACTGTAAATAATAAATTATGAAACTTTTCGATCAAGTCACATTTCAGAAATCCAAAGTCTTTATTAAATTTCGCTTTAGGTATACACAAAATCCTCACTATTCACGGCAGAGCTTCAGAAGGCTACCAACTTACCTTAATCGATCATTGCGTGCTTTTAAAACTTTCACCTATACAATAAAATATTCAAATATTCAAATAAAAAGTCAACCTGATATCTGATAGCTAAGTTGCACGGATTACTGCATATCTTTGATACCATTTTAATATTTTAGTTGCTGCATTCTTGTTATGACCTAGCTTTGACAACATTAATGTATTTTATAATAAAGTTAAATTCGTAATCGATTCTATTATTTAATAATATAGAATTGCGGATATAAAGTCCATAAATCTTTTTTAATAAGGACAAATTAAACTTTGCCTTTTTATTTGAGGTTATGTTATTGGTACATGAAAATTAAAGCTTTTAGAACTAAAACCAATTAAATTATCGTTATGTTAAAGAGAATTTAATTCACCTGACGACTATATGTTGCTGCTTTCCAATTGGGAGATACATTCATAAACTGGCTTGATTCCTTTGCCGCGGGACACACTGTATAATTAATAAAAAATTATTATATTTACTTTTGAATTATAATGGCGCGTTCTTTTGAATTTTTCATATCTATTTTCAAATTCAAGGTTATTCTATTACGCAAACTGCTACTTATATAAAACGTGGTAAGGCTGCGAACGTACAGCTACATATTTAATTATTGAAGAGTATAGCAGCTTATGTTACTGAATTTGTAAATTAGGAACGAAAACTTTATGCTATAATAAAACAAAAAGTATATTAAAGGAGCTTATATTTCAACATACACTTTAATACCTCGATCATCGTATTTTGAATAAAAGAAGGCTACGGTTTAAATTTTAAATTAAATTCTGTTTTCTTTTTTACTTTGCCTCATTTAATAACCTAATAAAAGGTACTATAATATAATATTATTTTGAATTGTTAATGAACATAAAACGACCCTTTTAAACAAAAGCTTTTTTTTTCACAAAAGAATCTATTTATTAAGCTTTCCAGTATCGTTTCATAAATGATTTTACAGGAAATCCTTTGGTGCACCGTGATGTTTGTTTTAGGTGAAGTATCTGTATAGCTACCGCTATCGACCGAGGCGATCCTATTCATTTTAATTAGATACTTGTACATACATTCGCCTTGTCAAGATTCAACGTGCTTTTTCCGTTGAGAGTTTTCTGTTCTTGTAAACCAGAGTGAAAGCTGAAGGCATGGAAAATTTATTTATTTGTTTACTTTTTATTTCACTGCAGCTTGTATTTTCTTAGTTGTAAATCGAAACTTCGTGTTGAGAAGAAACATAAATCCTTCTATGTTAGAGTAATTGCATTACAGTTATATATTTCTATTCATTTTGTACTTTCGTACCACTGCACTAAGTAGGTCAATAATTAGAAGCAAAAGATTTTTTACTAACTGTAAGAGCAACTGCTTACGAAGTCAAGTTAACTATTGCGATTACTACTTCTTTTTGACATTATGAATTGTTAAAGTATATTACCTACCAATGGACAAAACCTTGGTCCAAGATATATAAGAAAGGAAGTTTTTAGTAAAAGGTTTTATTTAAAAATTACGTGAACATTGCCATGTATACGTTTTCAAGAGTGCTAGATGTATTCCACACTCTCCCTTTGAGTAAACTGTATAAGCAACAACTGGTTATTTTGAAATTAATCATTTTTACTTCGAAATCAGAGTTTTTTTTATCTAAAGAAAGTTCTCATATTTTTAATTTCCTACAATTATACAGAATGTTTTCTTCAAATACAAATAATAAGAAATTCATTCTAGGTCATTTCAAAATGCATTAATTACCAACAGCACATTTCATAAGTAAAAGAATGTGCTAAAACATCAAGGTTGCAGCTTCTGGTCAACGTAACATAAAAAGTGCATCATACAATAGTATGATTTTAATAAAGATATGTTATGAAATTACCGTAAATACTATACTATAATATAGTAAAATTAAAGTGTTAACGTATTTAAAAAGTAAACTAGTTGTAAAATGTCATACTTGCAGAATTGTTATTTCCTTGTTACCTAGATATTGCAATTGTTATTATATCAACATGTTACTTTTGTATATACAGGGTGATTCCGAAATAAAGGGTATCCTTTTAATAGGTGATAAGTGAGGCTAAAAGAAGACAAAAAATGAAAAAGTGAAAGTTGAGGAGATTTACGGTGTTTTTAAACTCTTGTAGTGCAAGAACGAAAATTTACCAGACATGCCTATTTTCTTGGAACTAATAGTGCAGCTATAGTAGCACAATGAACAATAAATGCCATCATAAGCTACCCCCTGGACATTTTACAACTTTCCCTTCTTAAATATGAAGTATGTTTAACATGCAAGATTGTTAAAATTCGTTAAAACAGTAAAAAAATAATAACAAAATTTATGTTACGAACAATTAGACTCCAGTCTCACAAGCAACATCTTAATCCCTTATTATTATTTAGTCACATGAATAGGAAACATTTTAAATGGTAATGGATTACACATACTACTTGAAAGAACCATGCTTATGGAAGGTACTACTAACTATCACCTCTGTATTTAATTCAATTTAATAAATTCAACCAATTTTTATTTATGTAGCATAATGCTTATTGAAGTTTTTGGTTTTTCGGAAGTTTACAGAAAAAAATCACCAACACTAAAATTTTAATATTTTTCCGTTTGCAGATTAAAAAATAAAAGTTTCTTTATGGCATTGTAGAAACCAGATAGACTATTATACCTCTCACATAAATAGCAAGAACTACCTGCCAATGACAAGGACAGTCAGTCAACCCCTATCTATTTTTGCTTAAGTAAAAGTATGAGAGCAGGACCGGCTTGGCTTAGTGATTAAACTTCAATCGCATTTTTCTCGGAAACTATGCAATTTCTACCTACCGTTTTTTATCGCAAATGTATGTACTATCACACTGCTATCCACCTTTAAGAGAATACCTTTTATTTCGGAATCACCCTGTATAGAAAATTTTGAGAAATTAATAAACAGTATTGAATATTAATTTGTTTGTACTTACTGCTATTGCTGTACAAGTCTTCAATCAGCTTAATGGGACTGTGAGACTGTAGTTCCAGCAAAACAACAGAGGTTAACCTTAAAACAGAATATCATTTTCTGGGTATCGATATCTTCAGCAACTGAGTGGTCCAAAATTCCTTGTCATCCAAAATCATTCTTAATAGGACTTTTAGATCAACTTCCTTAGATATACGATATAGTTAAATAGCGCAATTATTTTCCACTTTTCTTTGCTAATAATTACTTTGAATCAACCTTTACAAGCAGTAGCAGTTTTGAATTTTGTCTGGAAAGTCTGTGCAGGTACTCTGGAAGTATAAAATTAGTCGGCAATTCTCTAATAACTATGCTAGAGATAATTTATGTCAATATATTTATGAAGTATTCTTCTTCTAAGAGGACCGTAACAAAAATATTTACAATTGGATTTTAAAACGATCTCTCGCATTCAAAGCTTAAATATTTACATCACTTCCATAAAATTACTATCAAATGCAGTAACAATTTCACTCAACCAAGTCTAAAGTCCCATTTCCTTGACATGCAGAAATATTTTAAAGCATGTCCGGTAAGTCCAGTCAATGAATGCCCAAAAGCGGATTTTAGAGGACATAGAAAGTCGTACGGTAAGAAGTATTCCCTACAAAATAAAAGGTAATTAAATTTCCTACAAGACGGTCTATATTTATCTTCTTTCTATGTGTTATAGTTTCCGAGATATTTGCCAGCGAAGATCGATAATTTTCAAAAAACTTTATTTTGCCTTACATTTTTAGTCAAACTTGTCCATCTAACTCCTCAGCCTCTTGTTTTACAGAAAAGTCGTAAAATAGAAAGTTGTAGAGCATTCAGTCCCCTTTAGAAATATGTTATAGTTACCAATTTATCTTTTGCAGGTCAGAGGTTACGGCAATCTGACGTTTTTGGATACATTTCGAAATTTCTTAAGAAAAATTAATGAATGCCCAAAAGGGGTTGTAGAGGAATTCTTCTCTTCCCCACTGAAGCGGCATGGTTAGAGGCTGGGACTTTTATTATCTCTGCCTCCTAACTACCCCCAACACATCCCTCCAGATAAAAGTCTCCCCCTTTCCATGTCCTCTATAACCCCTTCGTTGACTGGACTATAAAGAGACAAATGCTTTTTGCGAATAAAGCAAATAGTTCTTTGCGTAATGAATTATCCAATCTTAGTAAAAGAATGCCTGTTTAATCTAGTTTGCTATGGTTATGACAGTTTTATATTTAAACGTCAAGTTTGAAAACGTCGCACAAAGAAAATGAATATTTCACAAAACGAGTGGTGCACTACCTAAACAATATGCAAAAGGTGATGCCAAAAGTACTATTCAGCATTTTGTGAAAGAAGGAAGAAGGCGAACAACTGTTTCTCGAATAATTAAAAGATACAAAGATACTGGAAAGAGAGAATATGCTCCGATTCCTGGCCGTCCAATTAGCAAACACATGCTGAAAACACAGAAGAAGATTGAAACACTTTTCTTCTTAAACATCACAATAAGGAAGAAATTTTGTTTTGGCGAGATCTAGCAACCTCATTATGCCAAAGCTTGCTTAGGATTTTTAACACAGAAAAAGTTAGAATTTATTGGAAAGCATGAAAATTTTCCTAACGTCCCATAAGCAAGAGGGGTTGAAAAATCTTGGGCCCTATATAAGCAAAGGTATTCAGAACAAAAGAATACTCCCAAAAACATTAGCGGTTTTAAGCGCATTTGGAATGAAATTTCTAAAAATGTGGCTAAAGAATTGGGAAAAACGGTAATGGACCATGCATATAAATATTTAAGGGAAATTGGTTATAAAGGCATTCAAAATGCAATGTGTAGTATATATAAGAAGCAAAAACATTAATTTATTATATAGTTAAATTTGAAAGATTTCTTGAAGATTGTTAATAAAATTTACCTCATCGTAATTTGTCTCTTTACTTACCGGACATGCTTTATTAGTTTCAGATCAGTTGTAAAAGTACCTAGTACATATAGCTTTTTAAAAATATGTCAGTGTAAAGTACCATTTAACTCTCGCTAACTTTCATCTGATATCACCATATCACAGTATATCTTCGAAGACATCATATTAGTATCTAACACTGTACAAGAGCATTTTAATAAAGAGAGGAAACATTGTGTTCTAAGAGCAATTTGGGACGGTGTCATTCAATTTTCTACTACAGGTAAAGTTAGTTTAGAACGTAATTTTGCAATGACAGCACGCATATCAACCTTTCAAGATGTGATTTACTAAACAAAAGAAGAGTATAATATTTATGGAATCTAATTACCGCTGTATAGAGCCATCGCGTGAACCTAGGGTTTAATGCCTATGTTTTACCAAAGGTTGTTCTTCGTACTTAGTAAGAAAAAAATTCTTTTGGGACTGTCTTTCAATATGACCCCTCCAAGTCAGCTTATCATCCAAGATTATTCCTAGATACTTAACTGTTCTGGCTTGATTACTAAAACATTAAAGAGAGAGGGGACCTTAAAGTAATTCAATCTCCTTTTGTTGCTGAAGAGAACTAGATCTGCTTTGTTAGGGCTAACTGTTAATCCATTATCTACACGCTAGTTCTGTATGATAAAGACTCATGAATGTGCTTGCTTGATGTAAGGTCTTTTGATGGACTACAAAGTCACTTGCAAAGTTCTGTGTAAATACGTTATTTTCATTAGAGTACTTCTTTCTAAGGGCAGTCTAGGTCTATCGATACTCTGACAGTTGACCAGTTGAGATTTACTAGCATTTCCCTGTCATTGGGCACAGATCGTATCCACCTGACGACTGCATGTATGTCTAAAAGTGCTCCAATGTGGATGTCATTTTCCTGCAGCTCCTTCTCATTCAGAATATCAGACAATGAAAAGCTGCCTTGGTGGGTTTCCTAGTCTAATAAGCAAGTTGAGAAAAATTCAAAGGGAAGGTAATTAAGGTCTTTTGTATGTTTTTAGGAAAGACGAAAGACAAATGTCGACTAAGCAGTTCCCAAGCAGCACACAATATTATAAAAATATTTTTAAAAAATATTCCAGTAATATTAAATGTAACACTTTTGAATATTATGCTTACATTAGCTGAAAATATTTTCTTGATATTTTTTCATAATGTTTTGTTAATATTCGGTAATAACATTATAGTAATATTTTCAAAAAATATTCCAGTAACATTAAATGTAACATTTTTGAATATTTTCCTTATATTATCTTAAAATATGTTCTTGATATATTCTCATAATCTTCTGTTAATATTTGGAACAAACATTATACTTATATTTGGTACCAAGCAGTACACAATATTCCAGTAATATTAAATGTAACATTTTTGAATATTTTCCTTACATTAGCTGAAAATATTTTCTTGATATTTTTTCATAATGTTTTGTTAATATTCGGTAATAACATTATAGTAATATTTTCAAAAAATATTCCAGTAACATTAAATGTAACATTTTTGAATATTTTCCTTATATTATCTTAAAATATGTTCTTGATATATTCTCATAATCTTCTGTTAATATTCGGTAATATCATTGCACAAACATTAATTTATAATTTAAGATAATATTTGGAAGGAATATTTAAATTACATTTTGTGCCAAGCAGCACACAATATTACGCAATTTACATTTTTGAATATTTTCTTTATATTAGCTGAAAATACTTTCTTAATATCTTCTCATAATAGTCCGCTAATATTTATTCAAATTGGAGTGTATTGATATAAAATAATACAATACAAGAAAACTGTTCTCCAAAATTTTAAATATGCGAGAGGATTGTATAGAAGTACCCCTAGATAGATCTATTTCGACGTTATTCTGGTCTAATCAGTAGAGCATAACATTTTATAATTCTCACAACTTTATGCTGTCCTATATATAGAGCTCAAATAACGACATGCATAGCATGAAGCTTTAGCGCCGACATCTCATAGTCATCACCGCAACCACACAAGGTGCAAGAGTCAACACGGCCCCACTCGCCATAACTCCTTCTAGAGATTTCTGTCCAGGATGTCGTAAAACTGTAAATGTAATAACCACATCATTGTATAATATTCTAGTAATATAAAATATAGATATAGCCTGAATATGTTTAGGTAACATGTTTTTAATATTTGTTCCTAATATAGCATCATCAGATTATACAGATGATATTTGTTTTACTTCTACTAATTTAATGAATGCAAAAAAGTTTTAGTTTTATTGTTTATCATCTTTATTTATTCATTTGATAACGGATACATCAATTTACAAATACTATACTATATATAAAACATAACTATTATAAACAACATGTGATGAATTCATAGATGCAACATTACTTCAATTATACTGATGACCTTAAGAATTGATCGAAGAGTAGGTCCTGGGTTTTATTCAAGCAATATAAGTTAATTTCGAAATTGAAAGTACTTCATGCCATTATCCATTTTTTTCTAGATCCCTCACTTTCTTTAATTTAAGAAATATTAATAATTAATTAATTAAATAAAAATCTAATAACACTTGAACATACTTGAGAAAATTCAAATATTTCTTGGTAGACATCCTCTTGCTGTGGACCAATACAAGCGGACGCAATTTTTAAGTCAACTTTTGAAGTTCGAACTTGATTGCATCATCTACTAGAAACAAAATCAAATAGATCTTGTAAACTGCATCTCATAATCGCACTACATATTGCTTACAACTGAGTATGTTATTCCAGATATAAAAAAACAGGACTTGAAGAAACAGCAACAGTATTCACAATGTCGTTTTATCAGTCATTTCGTTTTATATTAATGTAGTGCTAATTTTAATTTAATATTTAATTTAATAAAACACTAACAATATCAGTGTACATTAATTATTAAACCTAACCAAGAGGACACAACATGCCCACAAATGCAAAAAGATAATTCTATGAAGGACGTCTGCATCCACACATAACACTTAAAAAGGACATAAGGTGTAATATCTAATAACTAAAATTGGTAAATGAACTTTAGTGCAATGAGTTGTTTAATCTAAAAACTAATCTGAATAAATTTTATTTTTAAAAATAATCCAAAGAAACAAATAAGAAATACAGCAAAACTATTTTCTATTAGTAGTCTGCAATAAAATACTTTTATTGGTAAACACAAATTATTTATTTATATGGGGCGTACACTTTTACAAAAAAACTAAATTAAATTATTTCTATATTAACTTTAAAATAGAATAATATTGATTTTGTTATACTAGACGAACTGACTTTGTTATAATAAATAAACTGGACAAAATGAACAGTTATAATAAAATGAACTGACTTTGTTATAATAAACGAATGAATGAAAATGAACCTCAAAAAACGAAGTCTAAAGGCTTTTATACCCTTCGATTAACCTGATGTGACTTGTAGAAAGATTTTAGAAATAACAGTACTTTAAAAATGGGTCGTCACGGAAACCCTTACAGAATTTGAAAGGTATATTTGGAAGCTTCCTACGTTTATAATATTTACCAATTTTAATTATTTATGGAGGTATACAACAATATAAACTCTATGACAATAATAAAGGGTTTTCCAATAAGAGGTGTTATTTTGAATAGCCCGCTATTTCGGTAGATGTCACTTTTGAAGCTATCATTTTTTGACATTTGACAAGTAGAAACTACGCCATTAATAAATATGGAACGATACACGCTTCAACAACACATTGAAATTATTAAAATTCACTATAAAAATGGTGAAAATTTGGCAGAGACGGTTCGTAAAACTCGAACATTTTTGGGTCACCGTGAAGCACCTTGTCGGACCGCAATACAGAAATTGGTGAAAAAATTCGAGCTCTTGGGACAAGTTAGTGATGTGAAGAATAAAACCCGTGCACGTCGCTCAAGAACAGCCGAGAATATTGCTGTTGTAGCCGAAAGTGTTAAAGAAAACCCAGGTTTGTCCATTCCTCGCCGTTCTTTGGAATTAGCCATTCCACAAACGTCATTACACCGTATTTTGCATAAAGATTTGGGTCTTAAGGCTTATAAAGTCCAGTTAACACAAGAACTCAAGCCGGCCGATCATCAACAACGTCGTGTCTTTGCTGATTGGGTCGTTGAAATGCATGAAAATGATCCAGAATTCCATCGAAAAATCATCTTGAGTGATGAGGCCCATTTCCACCTCGGTGGCTTCGTCAACAAGCAAAATTGTCGGATCTGGGGCTCAGAAAATCCAAGAGTTATTGTTGAAAAGTCTCTCTATCCTCAACGTGTGACTGTTTGGTGCGGTTTATGGTCCGGCGGAGTCATTGGACCTTACTTTTTCGAAAATGAGGCTGGAGCAACAGTTACGGTGACTGGATTGCGCTATCGAGAGATGATTAACGATTTTTTATGGCCGGAATTGGATGGTATTGATCTGGACAACGTTTACTTTCAACAAGACGGCGCTACGTGCCACACAAGCAACGAAACCATTGATCTTTTACGGAAAAAGTTTCCGGACCGTGTTATCTCTCGAAGAGGTGATCACAATTGGCCACCGAGATCTTGTGATTTAACACCTTGCGACTTCTTTCTTTGGGGCCACGTGAAAGAGAAGGTCTACGCCAACAGCCCAGCGTCGATTCAAGACCTCAAAGATGGAATTCGTGAGGCTATCGAGGACATAGGGCAGCCACTTTGCGATTTGGTTATGGAAAATTTCATGAACAGGATATTTTCCTGTAAGCGTGGTCGTGGTGGTCATTTGCCTGATGTTATTTTCCACTATTAACGGCATACCTTCCTCTTTATAATGAAATAAACATCCGATCATTTATATTAAAAAATGGCACTTTTCTTTGAATATCAAAATAACACCTCTTATTGGAAAACCCTGTATAATATATGTTATCATAATATTTTTTCCGAATATTATATTATCTTACAATCTAATATTCAGGTAATATTATCTGGACATCACGAATATTTGCATGACATTCGGAGTTGTCCTAATATTATCTGAATATTACTAGAATATTTTTATGCGATTGTGTGCTGCTTGGGTTGGTTCACTTTGCAGATAAATATCAGTTTGCCACTTTTCCAGGAAACAGGAATATAACATACTCCCAACGCAGCTCAAAAGATGTGATACAAGTGTTGTAAGGTGCCGGGCAATAAATTCTACACTCTCTCTTTTGTATAAATGGTAAAAACATGCGAAACAATGAATATTAACGAGCCGTTGAAATAACACTTCTTACAGTCACATCTTGACCTGACATGACGCTATATCATCGTGCTTAGTGTTTCATATTACCTTTAGAATAAAATGTTTCTTTAACTTATTTCGAAAAATGATTTTAAATGTGTAACGGTGTAATATCTAGCACACCCTATATTACAAACCAAAATTGAGATTTAGTTAGCAGACCGTCCAATGCGGATGTTTTAGTATGTTATGCTGTTTTTGGTTTTTCCATCTCGTATTTTAATTTGTCTTAAGCCACAATGTTAGGTATTGGAATATTCACTGTTCTAATACAAATCGTATATGCGGGGGCACTGTACTGCTGTGAAGTTGCTAAACTGCTCGTTAATCGAGGGCTATTATTATAACGTAACTATGCGAAGTCTGTTTCTTTGGCTCTCCAGTTGCAGTTTTCCAGGCGATTCACCCACACCCACCACAATTATGTCCAACATCATTGTATCTGGTGTTTTTAGGTTTAGCTTGAACAGTAGGTTGCTCACCGAGGCTGTCAACGTACTTATGTTTGTGCTAGTTTTCATTCTTGCTCTTTTTTTATTAAGTCATCTGTTTTTTCCATAACATCCTGGCCGTATTTTCCAGGTTGAATAATTTGTAACCTAACCTAAAACCATTTACATCTCAAATTCTCTTTATTTTAGTACTTCTACTCTCTCGGTTTTATTGATCTTCTCATATTCCTAATCCATACCTACCAAAGGATAGCTTGACCCCTTTATAGTATGACCTCTATTGAAGGCAGTAACTCGCGTCCTAAAAGTAAAACGTAGATAAAGAATTGTAGAAGATGCTAAAACAAAAACATTGTCATGCGGTCCCGATACTACAACAACTACAACAAGTTGTGTATCATACTTTTAAGTTGAACATCCTGTGATTATTTCTATTCGGTGTTTGTTAGCTATAGATCTGCTAGAGCCGATCTGTTCTTCATAGAACATCGATCCCTCCGCACTATTCTAGCTACTTCCGAAAATGAATAAAGTAAGATTAAAAGCTCTTGGTAACTGTCATTACGTCTACATCTAAAAATGCATTTTTAAATAATGAAATCTAAGTCAATTAAATTAAGTTTACCAACAAATTACAAAAACTCTTTTGCCTATTTTAATGAGAGGAAACCAGTCGAGTTGAAAGTGTTTTGGTATACCGCTTTGTTCAAATGACATTAAAAGTCATCAGTTTTTTGTAGTGTATCTGATACTCTATAAGGTGGGGAGATGTGGCAAACTTTTCGAATAGGCAGTTTTAAACCACTAGAAAAATAAATCAGTTTGTAGTTTCTAGAACTTACTTCTTGGTTATTAGAAAAAGCTATTCTTTCATTTTCTCGTGGGGCGTTTTATTGTAGAGGGTTGATTAGTGCCATCTTTACTACTTATCTTCAAGACCTGTTATTATTTATACCAAACTTTCTGTATCAGACATGGAAGTTCTCCTCAGACTTTGTAATGTTATTTTCAAATTTGCACTAAATCCGCTCCTGTCTTTCAATTTCGTTCAGGTATTTGTTTTCCTGACTCGTAATATTTAAATTATTTCATTCTATAAACGAATGTTTGTTACAACGTTATTCTAAAGAATTGATGACTTTGTGGTCTCGACTTCTGGACTCCGGTAGACGCCTTTTGCTATTTTCCAATATAAAATTCCTGGAATCTTAGTCGCAAAAATTGGAGTTACACAGTCTCGATTGAGTCAGGTTCAAGCTGGTAAATCTACGAAGTGGAATTTTCCATTGTCTTATAAGAATAATTACATTTTAACCTGTTAGGTCGTGTATCTGACTTTTCAACCCCACTTCAGTAAGTACACATTGCGAAACAGGAGACGCAGAGAGAATAGGGAGTACGATAACAGCTGCGTACTCGAACCAACGTACGGGGGATAATTTTCGGCGCCACCCCTACAAATCCGAAGTGGATACAAACCGAATTTAATTGAAGCGATTCTCTTAGCAAAAGAGAGATCGGACTCGAGAAATTCTATTTCGTCGGGTCTTTGTCGTGTTATTCACGGAGGAAAGCCGGTTTGTTTACCGAAAAGCGATGCTTTGGAAGATTTGTTATTGTGGGAAGCGTTTTTGCTTCAATTATAGTTACGCTGGCATTTCCACGAAGTAAAACATTGTAGAGGGTAGAAACGCAACAATTTTGGTCCCGTTGGTGCAACGTTAAAGGGTCTGTCGAGAACAGAAACTTCCCGCCGCGTAAAGCGTCGATCTGTGTGTCACATCTTGGAAGCTCCGTGAACCGAATGGGTTAAGTAAAATTTAAAGAGCGTTTGAGACTCAAAGTGGTTTTAATTATTTTTAAAGTTTGTGTATAAACATTTGGATTTTGTTCTTGTGCTTTTTGGTTATTGTTAATAAAAGTGAGTGTTCTCTGGAATCTAAGTTTCCTTGAACATTGGTTGGACCCGGCTAGAACGTGGAATTTTGCACCGGATATCGCTTCGTTAGGAATCAGAGACCTGGAAGAAACATTGCCGTTATAGTAAGAAAGACCTGCTTTGTTTTGTTATCTGAGTTTTATTGATTATTTCATTTGATAAAAGACTAGGAGAACGTGGAATTTGTGAAATATTCCATACGAAAGCCTTGCTTAGGCAAGATTAGTTTCGATTTTCTCATTGAATTATAATATTTACCAGTAATATTTTTAACTAATTTGTAACAGGAACGTTCCCAGGTAATTTTAGCTGGTGTTTGTTAAATTATTGCAACATAATTAATAACTTTTGACTACTGTTTTTCTTTGTTATTAGATATAAAGTTTATTTGTTGCTATTTAAAAATTCATTGTCAAGTTTATCTTGTTTTAATTAATTTAATATTTAGATTTTGGCCTGGTGTTCCATATTTTGAAATTTTAAGGTAATAGAATCTTTGTTTGTTTATTGTAATAACTTGTTTTTTATTGTTATTTCCTCATTATTTGTTTATCAACTTTGTTCTCCAGTGAAGAAATTACTTTATACCATTTATTGATATTCTTTCGTAGTGTTATTTGTTTTTTTATATTCTTGTTTATTTATGTTTAACTCTTTTTTTATTATTGTATTAATGAATGTAAGAAAGGTCGATTATTTACGTTTTGTGTTTTTTTTGTAAGTGGATCTCTGGTCCAGACAAGCAGCGTTAATTTCGTTACTTTGTTCGTTTGGCTATTAAAAAGCACGGTGGTGCTTAGTCTAAATTTCAATTAAAGGTCAGATACCTTTGTTCAAGAGAGAAGTAAATATTAAACTGGTATTTCTTTCTTGGATTCTTTTTTTTGAAAAAAAAAGAAGGAAGTCTTCAGAGGACTTCCTTGTCAAAATTGATTAAGACAAATCACGTGTTTATACAGTTTTTTTAGTTCGTGCTGAGTCTCAATTGTGAAACGTTGAAGCGAGTTTTAATAAAGCTTCCACGAGGTAAGTTACACACAGGGTGAGGTTTCGCAAGAAGCCTATATACAGGGTGTCGGATTCACGAGTAGTCGCGTGACCGACCATCAGAACCCTTCGATCTACGACTGCTGGCGCCCTCTTTTATGAACATCTATTATTTTAATAAGAGTTTTGGAAATCGGTGAGCTTCTCTTTGTGCGGCTAGGTAAGTTCATTTCAGAACCCACCCCATCTGCGGCATGAGCTACGGGATTTAACATCTACCATTGGTCTGGACGGGACTTGTGCATACTTTTGAGCATCTTCCCGTTACAACTTCTTCACCAGACATAGGGATTCCATTCGGAATTTGAAAGACTTGTATCTGTTCGTGCTCCTCAGGAATCGTAGCATTTAAGACTCGAGCCTCAAAAGCCTTTTCGAGAAGGTGGCCCTAGTGATGATATTAAGTACAAGAATTTGTAGAGTTAGTGATTTACGACGACCATGCAAAAGATGATCTCGTTTGAATATTATATATTGATTTCAACTTTGCATAGCGGCACTGGTAGATTTCAGTGTAAGCTAAGTTTACTCAAAAACGGCATATTTAACAAAAAACATACAACAGTAACTTCTTCCATTAAATTTAAAATAGATCTTAAAAATTATGACGTAACCTATTTTTTATAGACATATTTCCTCTTCCGTAGATAGCTAGCCACTGTATAAATTCTGAATTCTTCATTTCTATTGCTAAACATCGATATTAAACTGTTAATTTATCCTTGAGAAATTAAAATATTCTTTTTGTAGTAAAAATCCAGATTTTCCCAGCAAAAGCAGTTAGATTTCTCTTTAGTTTTACAATACTTACAGAATAGCGTATTCTTATTTATTTTGAATTCCTCTTGCTACAGCTTATCTTTTTTTATCCTATTGTTATTTCGATTTATTTAAAAAAAGAATCCTACGGCTTAGCATAGGGGAATTTTTAGCATGCCATTGTAACAAAACATTTTTATTCTCATATTCGCTGAACACACCACATTCTCCCGAAACATGTGAGCAATATCACCCACTCACACATATATATACACGCACAGTTGAAATAAATTTGCTTTGTATAACTTTCCTTTCCTGATATGTTGTTCCTATGACTTTGAAATTTCGCTAAAATATCCCAGGGAGTGTTTAATAAAATGAAATCATAGTTCGCTTACGGACTTTGAAAATTACAATGTTATAAATATAAACAACTTTACGTTTCGCAAAAGAGATGTTTTGTAACTGTAATTGTATAATATTTTGATTTGTGTTTGTATATGGGGAATGTTTGATGTTCGTTATTCAAATAACAAAATTTGTAGTATATACATACATATTAGAGTGGGTTCACTGGAGGTTCAATGCCAAATTCCCACCTTTGTGAACTAATTAGATTTGATACAACTGATAGCACTGCTTTGTGTATTAGGTTCATCATACCATACATTATAAGTTATATCAAACCAAATGAAATTGATTTATACATGAAATTAGCGATGTCAAATCTAAGCAATATATGCAGAATACTAAATAGGAAATATATGTATGTCTGTACTATCGTATAATTGTATCATTTATGCCTGTTTATTGTATTAAATTTCAAAAAGGGATAGATCTTTTACAAGTTCTTAGTTCAAATGCTTATATACTTGATAGAAGCAATTCTTATTACTCTTATATACAATTTATAATACCAATGCTTCTGTTGATTTTTGATAGCATTAACTCTAATGGTATTTTTAACAAGGCCATTTTGTTAAAAGTAACAGTGAATTTTAAAAACTAAATTACTTTTTATTAGCTTTATATTTCTTTTTCTCTAAAGCCGGCAACAAAGAATTTAATTATAATCAAAGTAATCAATCTTCGTTTTCAAATTGCCAAAAAGTGTCTTACAGCGCTAATCTCACGTTCTAAATAATTGATGAGAAATACAGAAAAGTACAAAATTTGGTAAATACCTTCTTCTGACATAAAACGGTTTGCTATCGTCGGCTTACCGTATACTTTTTTCCGTCAAGGCAGGTTACGAAAAATTTAACTTATTAAATTGCAAAAACTTATCCGTGACAAGAAGCAACTCGAGTTTTATTAGTTCATAACTTTGTCTGTATTTACGTGAGAGTGTACAAATTCGCTACCAACAAAACGTCTCGCCAGCAAAACGATCGCGGTAAATAGTCTTAGGTCATAGACCTAAAAAATAAAATATTGCTCTTGTAATTGCTAACTAATAGGAGTGTTACCAAAAATGTAATAAAGTAGTACTTAATAACAAAATAATATTGCAGACGTGTGAAAATCAAAAAGCTAAAATATTAATAAATATTTATTTCTCACAACAATTTGTTTCGACGTCAGATGGTAAACTTGCTAACTGAGCTAGTAAGTAGATTTGAAGTTGCATTTTCCAAAAAGGAAAAAAGTTATATCTGTAATAAAATAATGCGTGGTGACAAAACAGAAACCCAAATTACGGAATGCGCAGATTTCTCCATACCTCAATATCATTAACCCACCATGTAACATAATCTTGCCTTACAAAGATAATTTACTGTAGTGTAACTAAGACGACAATGGTCTTAGGCCAACTAAACTCAGGGGTGCGTCTTTGAGTGAGGGTAATAAGAAAGAGTTATACGAGAGTGGTCTGAAAAGTTTCCGACCTCAACGTGAAGATGGCAGCACTCGTAAATAAAAGCTACTGAATTTCGTTGTTCATCTGTTGACAGTTACTCACCAAAGTTTCAGCCATTTCGGACGCGCAGTTTTTATGTAACAGTCGTTTGAGTGAGTTTTTTTTGTGAAAATGGACAAAATCGAGTATCGAGCTGTCATTAAATATTTGTTTTTGAAAGGCAATACGCCTTCGCAAATAAAAGATGAGTTGGATTCCGTGTATGGGGACTCTGCACCATTATTTACCACAGTGAGATTTTGGGCTGCTGAATTTAAACGTGGCCGTAAGGGAGACGATGAACGTTCGGGACGTCCAAAAACTGCAACTACCAACGAAAACATCGCCAAAGTTCACCAAATGGTGCTAGACGACCGCCGAATTAAAGTGAGAGAGATAGCAGAGGTTATGAACATGTCAAAAGAACGTGTTTGTCACATATTAAATCAACATTTAGGCATGGGAAAGCTGTCCGCGCGTTAGGTGCCGCGTTTGCTCACGTTAGACCAAAAACGTGTTCGAATGAATATTTCCAACGCTCTTTTGGCGCAGTTTAGGCGAAATAAATCCGAGTTTTGGCGCCGATTAATTACTGTAGATGAAACTTGGATACACCATTATACGCCCGAAACAAAAGTACAGTCCAAACAGTGAACTGCAAAGGGGGAACCGGCTCCAAAAAAAGCCTAAACTGTTTTTTCGGCTGGGAAAGTGATGGCGACTGTTTTTTGGGATAGTCATGGAGTTATTTTAATCGATTATCTTCAAAAAGGAAAAACCATTACAGGAACATACTATGCATCATTACTTGACAAGCTGAAGGCAGAACTTGCGAAGAAACGGCCACATTTGCAGAAAAAGAAAATTCTGTTTCACCAAGACAGCCTCAGCGGTTGCCATGGCGAAAATCCACGAATTACGGTTTGAACTGCTTGACCATCCGCCTTACTCACCAGATCTAGCCCCAAGCGACTTCTTTTTGTTCCCTCATCTAAAAAATTGCGCTCGGAGGACAAAGAGTTTCGTCAAATGAAGAGGCAATCACCTTCGTGAACAATTATTTTGCAGAGAAAAATGCCGAGTACTATTTGGACGGGTTACAGAGATGGGAGCATCGCTGGGAGAAGTGTGTAGAGTTACAAGGAGACTATGTTGAAAAATAAAAAAAATTTCAGAAAAAATGTCTTGTATCTTTGTTAGGTCGGCAACTTTTTAGACCACCCTCGTATATACAATACGACACAGACACATTTTTAAATAATACTTGTATTAAAGAACAAAACCCAATCAGGCGCCAGTTGCTCCAAAACGACAAACCAATCTTTAAAAATAATTATAAGTATATCATAAAAAACCGTAAAATAATTAACAAGCTCAACAACAATTAGTAAAATAAATTAGAAAAAATTAGAAAAATGTAATATTATTTTTAAATTCAAATACGTCAAATAAATTTATGAATTACAATAAAAGCTTAATCTGAAGCTAGTAGAAGTATCCTTTGAATAAAGAACATTTTTATCACTTAAACCATTCCTATGAACAACAATGGAAAAATATATAATACTATTTTAATTTAAACTTTCAAAGATTTAATACTCTATTATTATTTAACAACTTTATAATTACACAAAAAATAATACCAAAATCGAAAAAAAAACAACTTAGAAAGCGATAATTAAGGATATACCTAAAAAAGCTGACTTACCAAACCAATTCCAAAAACTACAGCGCTATAATTGTGGACTGTAAAATCTATAACAAATTCACAAAAAACACATCCCCTCTTAACAAACTCTTCCTAGATTCTATTGATTCTTTATTTGAGTACTGATACAAAAGTGAAAACATTTATTTATTAAAGAACCCATTGTTCAAAAAAACGCATTTAAGTGAACCTAAATAACTAAATTTGAGAATAAATTTGTAATTAAGAAAAATTTAACATGAATTGTAAATTTTATAAATTTAACGGCGCACATGTGATGAAGGTAGAACCTGTTGACCAGCTGTACGACGGTTGCGTCGGCCCCGCATTACTTTGCCAATCCAGCAGAATCTTCTTAAGCTGGGAGAACTCTTACGTCAGTAGGATCAAAGAAACTTTATAAAACCAATCTGTACATGTCAGGGGTCGAACAAGCTAGATAAAATAATCTCCTAGAAACACAAGAAGCTAGTTTACTTACCCTCGCTTGCTTGAGGCTTGATGCACCCAATAAAAATTAAAACACCTCTTTTCAAAATCAAAGTCCGTAAGCGAACTATAATTTCATTTTATTAAGCAGTCCCTGGGATATGTTAGCGAAATTTCAAAGTCATAGGAACAACATATCAAGAAAGGAAAGTTATACAAAGCAAAAAAACTGAACTAACCAATAGACGACTCGAGGAATAAAAAAAAACCTGAATAAACCCGATATGACTAGTAGCATAGAGATAAGCAGAAATGAATAGTTCCAACTCTTAATCGAGCATAATTGTAAATTACAATTAAGTAAAATGAAGCCGAATAAGCTGTACAAATGAACAAGTAAGAAATGTTTACTTAGATTGATTTTGGCTAAACCAGAAACGAACGATGAACCCCATCTGGGCTACCTTTAGAGAAATGAGCAAGCAAGAGTTACAAAACCAGTTAACACCTGACCACTTATCCTAGTCTGAAAGATGCAACAAAAGGAGAGTTTATGTAGTAATAACTAAAGGTGAAATGTAATGTGTAATCACTAAATCCTGACAAGAAGATCTCACTCTATCAAATTTGCTAACAAGAGCTATAATGCAGTAAGACAAAATCACAAGTCACAGCTGTAAAAGTTTAACATATGACAATTATAAAGACTTAAATGTATGAGGAATGTGTCCCGCTACTACCATAAATAGATTGAAAATAAAATTTTGCCAATCTAGAAATTGAATTAAAGATTGAAGAAGCTACAGAAATAATTGCCCAATCAATGTGCACTCGCCGCTATAAAAACTCCTCACCGAACGAGAGAAAACTATCAAAAGAAAAATACAAGAACACACCTAAACCATAGATTAAATATACGCACATGTAACGGAGGCAAAAGTGACCGTCACAACTATCTACAAATTAATCCATTTCCAGTCGCCTGATTTATAATCGTCTTTCTGTAAAAAACCATCGTTCAAATTACCTGAATATCCCTCTACAGTGACGTGTAAAACCTCGCTATGATTTTCTTCTAATGTACAGTTGAGAATAAATTCATGTGTTTTGAGTTATTTTACTTTGCCTTTACATCGCTCGAATTTCTGACAAGGCATTTACTGTCTCATTTACATAGACTTCCATTGAAGTTGAAAATTCATTGTCCAAACAATTCTCTATTTCATGTCTTAATTTGGCGAGCTGTAAAACTTTACTTCGTGACAACCATTTGATTTCACAGTAAAATAATAGCAATAAACGTTTTGCACACACATCTTAACAAAGGGCGAAACAACTATGTTATTTGCAAAATATTATTAATCTAACCCCTAAATTAATGGTTTTGAAGCTAGAGCTTCTTTGAGGATGTATCATATAGTGCGTTCAAATTACTCTGGGAAATATTTCTCGCAAGTGTTTGCAGACAGTTATACCTTGATTGCTCCATCAATGCAAATTCCAGTTCAATCCTTCTACTACAGGTTTATATTGACGATGGACTTATCCGTAATTTTGAATAACACCGATGTGGTTGTCCTTTTTTGAATTGGAATAGATTAAGATTTCTACCATCTTTGTTGTTGTCGTTCCCCAATCGCATGAAGTTTTTTGCACTTTACTATTTAACAAGCCACTTTGTATACGCTAGTGAAGCTTTTCCATTCACTGTCAGCGTTTTGTCAGTACTTGATTTCTGTTTATAAAGTTTTAGTTTTTGAACAAGAAATTTGGGGGTTTATTAATGTGTTCTTTGTGAAGTTTGTTGGGTTTCAGTCAAAAGTTCCAGGCAAGATTTTCTTAAAATCTTTTAAGTGATTTGGTGTTTACTCGGGAAAAATTCCATAAAAAAGTACTGTCAAGCGTATTTATTATTTCTTGATCACTCTCTACGCAAAGTCCTAATTCATCGGCGAAACCTGTAAATTGTGTATCTCCGTTTTGACGTTGTTAACAGGAGGTACAAAAAACAACTTTATTAAGCAGATGATGTCTATATTATTGCTAGGTGTAACAAAATATAGCAATTGTATTGTGTTGTTTACTATTAACACTATATTTTTGGAATTCGAAGGTTATCTAATCATTTAATTGGACTGCTGTATTGAAACATAAATTTTACATTTTGTCTCAAAAGTATAAAAACACATTCCAAACACTTGTAATTAAATATTAATTATAATAATGTTACTTATAAGTAATATTATCGTAAAATTGTTGGTAGTCCGGTGGTAGCGTCCGTTTCAACGCTTGAAGGTGATCAAACTTTTCCTTGGTAATTTTTTGTCTTTGGCAATACAGATTAGGCAAACTTGTGAGTGTGTAGGCAATTTGAAATTTGTTCAACTGCATGCTTAATGGTTGCCAGTCACCAGTATAACGAAGTTTGTACTAAATTACACCATCGGGATTATAGTTTAGTTGCTTTAGATCAGTGACCATAGGATCGCCCGTTGTCCGTCCAGGTCTAATTGAACTGTAGAATTTGATGTTGGAGAAGTTTTTAAAAAAGTCGTACGTTAAAAATTGCACATTGTACGGCTATAGGGCTAAACGTGCTATCTTGCAATATTGAATATAATCAGCAGGAACATTCACGTCTCGATTTCTCAAACGGCGCTCTATAGCAGAATGAATCGAGTCCGCTTCCATCTGCGTGTGGCCTTTGTAAAGATACTATTGAACTATTGTCACCTCATTATTTATGGCACTATTAATCAATGCATTCGCCAATATGCTATTTCTATTCTGAAAAACGCATCCATCGCTCCAGAATATTATTTGATTAGTATCTTTTTCTATTTTGGAAAGCAGGATAGTTTCTATAAAACTCGACAGAATGGTTGAAAATTCATTTGCACGAAGTATCCCATCAAGTTCACTCAATAAATAACAATAACCTTCGTTGATTTTTAAATTGTAAAGAGTGAAATTGTGCACAGCCAACTTCGTTTTATAATACATTAGTGACACCTATGTTCTAGGTGCCAGTAATACAGATTGTAAATCCATGGTAAAAACTATACTGTTCTCGGACATTTTATCCTGAGCCTTTTCATGTCTAGCTTCGTCCTTTAATACTAAGTGCTCCTGATATACTGCATCTGATATATCTTTAGTTTTATAGCTTACGCAAGTATCGCACTGATCCTTTTTGGGTCTGTACAGTGATAAATTCATTTGGTTAAATATCAAATTAAATGTTGTAATGCTAAGGGTTTTAACATTATGTTCCAAGCACCAATTCTCTTTATAAAATCGAAATAGCTCGCGTTTGTTTTGCCACAATGGTTCTAGATACATTTTACTACTTGATGCACGACAATAGTGCGATTCCATTTCTGCAAGGTATTTAAAATATTCCTTTAGATACTTAATTTCTTCTGTTTCAGTAGTTTGTTTTCTGAGCCTACCTTCAGTATAAGTACCCTCTTGTTCTAATCTGCTCATATTATCTTTTTTCAACCACATTAAAATGACATTTTCTTATAACCCTAAGGTATTTATAAACATTTTTTGTACACTCGGTACGTATTTACTTTATATCGCAGGAAATACTTCACAGAATAATTTCGCCTGCTGGATTCTGAAGTTCCTCTTCTTCTTCTTACTGTTTTTAACGAAATCAGTCCCATTGCGTATCTTTTCTTTTTTGGCCATGTCATTTTCTAAAATTTCTTAAAAACTGCTTCTCTGTAGTCTGTAGTACTTTTTTGGCTCTGCAAAACTGATTTTGAACTTTCCCATTTGCACGAACACCTTTGTGTTAGTACTCTTTCTGGTCTTGCTACGTTATAATTCCAGGCATTATTCGTTCTTCTTCTGCCTTTATATCTTTGACCAAGTCCTCGCCTTTTTTTATTTTCAGAATACGAAGCATCCTGCTTTACACGAACTCGCCATCTTTTTCTTTTAGGTTAATCTTCATCGCTGTCGGAGGGTTTTTTGACTTCGCCCTAATGCTCTATAGAATCTGAATCAGTTTCAAATCCAGATTGTTCATTATGTAAGAGTTCTATATTATTTCCGTCTAAATTAGCCATATCGGTAGCATTGTATTCACCGTTGATCCAAATTTGGTAAAACGCTTCGCCTGTTTCCTCATTTGATGCATTTTCCAGAGATAGAACGTTGTTTTGGTTATCCCAGTATTCTATCGTATCCTGGCATTCTGTTTCTGCATTTTCTAACTGCTTTGAGGTCTGCTCTTGGAGAATGACTGTTGCGGAACTACTATATTCTGTGGAAAATCCCATAACATAATATTCATCCTCTGAAACTAATTTAAGCCATAATTATGTGATCCGTCAATTAAAATAAGGTTTAGAATCTACCTGGTAAAATGCATGGTGAAATGGTGAAGATTCACACTCTTTTATTGGTAGTAAGAAACCGGCGCTACTTACAATATACTCTTCAACATTTTCGTGATTTTCCGTAATATTAGGCATGGGCCTATTATTAGCATTATCGTTATTGTCTAATTTTAACGCCAAATCAACTATTTTTTTCCGCGGGATATACTCTCATTCCTGAAAAGTAAGTCGCCAACTGTAATTTGCATGTAGTAAATTAAAAATAAAATATTCTTTCATAGTTTAAAAATCAGTATTTCATGCAGTAGCCACCAAATACGATTAAATGTTAAGGAAATATTTATGATAAACTGTCCGATATTTTATTTAAAATAAAAAATTAGAAAATGTGTAGGGGTCAATTTTTGAATTTGAATTTGGCGCCCTTATTTTTAAGTTTAAGGGGATAAGGGTTGGTAGAAGGATGACGACGGGACTATTAGCGGTGAATACGTATAGAAAATGTTATTATGTTTATATGGAAAAACCATTATGTATTTTTGTGAAATAAAGAATAAAAACTATTTAAATCTATTTTTTGAATTAAACCGGCAAGGCCTACAAATGTAAATATTAAGCTACTTTGGGAGATACACATTTTTCATTTATCAACAACAACTTCCTAATGTGAAATATAAGAGCACATAAGACAAATTTTGGACGTTCACAATTTTCTAGACCGACAGTATGGCGCTAAAATGTCAATTTCGTAAAAATATAGAGTTACACATTTTTCGGGTTTCGCCGACGAATTGTTAAATTAATCTCAGAGTCGGTAATATTCTAGGCATGAATCTGGTTAATAAAACACTAAAAACGCAACGTTTTACTAATTTTGTTAACTTTGTTATTTCGGATTCTCACACACTAAACACTGTAAATAATACTTGAAAATAATAACTTTTGTTTAAATGAATTGCATGATTGATTAAAGAGTTCCTGATGAATAAAAATTAAAAGCATTCGTACTTCCACTTACAGTTATAAATGCAGTTGCTTTACTCTTTCAAACACGGGCCTCGATTTCGACCTCCTCTCTCGACTATTAACTACTTAATGCTAGATATTTGACAAGCCTCAATCTTATTTAAGACAACCCCGTTGGTTACCGTGAAATATTCTTGGCTGAAAATTGCAACACTTGGTTGCAAACGAACTCAATGCATTTTTATCTTCGTTGGTCCTATTTTGTTTGAAAATTCTAACGTCTGCAATATCCTGGAATAGGACCGCAGTAAACATCTACATTGTATTTTAACAGAAGGTATTCATAATATTAACGTTTTTAAATTAGAAAGCTTGGGCAAAAATTCGTTTGTTACCAACCATTGTAGTTTTATCACTTGAATAAATGACAAAATTAGTCAGGAGTCAATTGAATAAGTTGAAATAATAATGTCAGATAAATTTAAAATTGTTTAGTTAAGAAATTTAAGCATCTTGACTTCTTGGATAAATATTTTAATTAACACAGGGTGGATTGGACGGTATCCTACATTACACGGGATTTTAGGAGAATACGTAGAGTTCAATTTAGATTCGGGTTAAATCTAACAATAATTGGGCAAATTCATGCTAATTCTATTAACTTATTTATTAAGCAAAATCAGTCAGGACTAATTCGTAATTATTTTACTTTTTTAGAAAAGGTGGTTGCCTATACGTTAATCTCGAAAGTAGTGTTTATTCACATCAAAAGTCTCCATGTTCCAAATGGGTAGCGTGCGAGTGTTTAACTGTAGATAAATACGGCTATAATAATTAAATACAGTAATTCAAGCAGTTAATTAATAAATTTTATAGTATCATAATGAGATGTCATAAACGGAGCGTTAAATAGCGTAACAAGGTTTACGAAAAACGATATTCAGAAACTAAAGGGAATGAGACAAAGAAAATCGTTTATCACTATAGACGAAAATAAATGCTTGCACCCCATAAAATCAATTTGGATGCTTTTTAAACGCTGTCAGTGATTTTTTGCCAGTAATTAAATTTCGTCGACTGGAAATTTGTCAGCTTGTTGGTATTCATGAATAAAATTCTAATAAAGTTGAGTTCATCCTAAGATGATCGACGTTGGGTAAATAAATTGGAATTTAAAAAACTTCGCAAAAATAGCACTCCTCCATTTTTTCAGTGCTAATGGAATTTCTTATGCTTATGAAAAAGAGCATCGAAAAGAATTTAAAACTGAGTTTCTAAACGTATAAATGTTATGCGTTTGTTATATTTTACTTTAAAAGTTTTAAACTTGTTCTGTATTCATAATTTAAAAAAGTTTTTTGCTACAAAAGCAACTTTTAAAGAATTTAGTTTTTTTTGGTGTGCAAATGATAGACTTTTTAATGCTGTTTAGTTATTTTGCTTACAAAGCTATTAACGTACTAAGTCATTTTTAAAATAACCTACTAAACTTCTTGATTTATAAACTTAAGTATAAGAATGTAGTGGTGGCTAAATAATTTTATATGTAGAGCGAGATGTTTATATATCTACATAGATCATATTATTATCTTAAACTGATAACTAATATTATCTTAAACCATAACATTTATTGAGTTTCCAAAAACATTTGTTTTACATAATTATTAGCTGCCGACTTATATTTCAGCGTTGTATTTTGCAGGCAATAAATTACTATTCCTGTTCATAACTCCTCCCACTGCACAAAAAAGGAATAGACGCCTGAAAGAATATTAAAAAAAATATATTTCTAAAGGTTTAAGGTACGGTCACAAAATGTGCGTCATATCTACAAATGTTAACTAGGTTAAACGCGCTCATACACGGCCATCTAAACAATATTTGAAATTCATACTCGTTTATATTTAAAACTAAATAATATTTAGTAATGAAACTTAAATACATACATAAATGTTATACGTACTCAACCATCAAAAGTCATTAAATATTTATTTTTATAGTTAAAAAATAATTTATCAAAATCGGCACTTTGTCCCAGTAACCAGCCTCTCTGCACTAAAAATCGATCCCAAGGTCCCAGTAGCCGGCCTGTAAACGTAATAATTACATACGTGTTCCAAGAAAACATTATTTCGATCACGTGTTTGACGAATAACATACTTATTAGTGATATATTTATAGTAAATAAACAAATTTAATGCATTTTAAATGGTATCGTGAAAGGCATTTGTCACGACCTGTTTTTCGGATTATTTTCTTCTGCATCACTGATTAAATCTTCTTAGGCACTTTCTACATTTAATCTTTGCATTACCAACGTGGAATCCTTATTTCTACCTGATTCACTTTTATTATACTTTTTAGTTTTTGGATTGGTCCTATGAACATACTGAGTTTCTAAAATTAGACTTATCTCGAAAAAACAAGTAATCGTCACATAAATGACGGAAAGATTAATAAATGTAGATAATGAATAAATAAAATTAAATTAGAAGATCGAGCAATAATCATACAAAAATCTGTAGACACCATTACTCGACCTCGCATAACGAAAACGCACTAAATGGCAGTTGTCATAGTACAGTCACGTTCTGGAAATAATTAAAGGCTAATAATTAACATATAATTTTCATTAGCTAGAATTAATGCAATATAACACTTAAAACAAAGAATGGTAAATAACACAAAACTAAACATCTCGAAATGCAAGGCATAATTATAACGAACTCCGCTTTGTTACTGAACTCGACCAATAGTCTGTCCACAAAGCTAAGCAAACATACGATTCCAAAGTGAAAATAAAATTTTTGAAAATGTTTCAAATTTCCCAGTCCATCTTGACCATGTTCCCGAAAAGATATCAAAAGACACCACATGGTTTTTAGGTTTTGATGTACAATGCAAATCTAAAGTCAAAATTTTAAAATTTAAAAAAACGCGGACAAATACACAGACTTTGTAAATTCAGTAACGAATTCAAAGGAGTTTGTTGGAAATCCTAGTTATTTCAGCTGCCATAATTTATCTGTAAAACGATAATTAATTTGGCCGCGGCGGGCTACTGGAACTGGACGCATTTAGGTGCGTTTACCTTATCCAAATTTTGTTAGCTTATTAAAGCTGCTTTGATTTCTAATTATTTTAATTTGTATTTAATTGAGTTTTTGCATGCGTATGCTAGTACACCACGCAAGATATTTAGAAACTATATAAAAGCTTATAATCAAAGATGAAATGTTATAAGAAATGTTTGTCTTCAGATTTGGATATTTTTATATATTATTACTTCAGCATTAAGAATTAAGAGAATTTAAAGTTGAGAAGTAATCTGCACTGGATCACTTGATTACGAAAGACCCATTAGGTGTGTTCTTAAGGTCCAACGGTCTGTGAAAACCCCAATTAAAAGACTAAGGGCTCTCCGGTTCTTGCCTATCAAAACCGGTTATATAGTCTTTTGCGTGGTCATAACCACTGTTCCTTAGGCAGCTTAACTTTTGAATTTCGTATGCACATGCAGTCAGGGCTGATACGATGCTTTCATGCTCCTAGAAAGAGTTTTGGACCTGAGTCTGTATTCTGGCCTACAAGTCTGGCGAGTTTGTTGCCGTGGATTCTGCTATGTTTATAAACTCAGACGATGTTAACCTCCTTTGTTGTCGCAAGCTCTTCCAGACGGTCTGCACACTTCTGCAAAAGAGGATTTTTGTTCTGGCTGTACAGACGACTTTTAGTGCTGCCTGACGGTCATCCTTACACCTTTCCCATACCGATAGAATGGCATAAACTTCAGCGTGGAAAACCGTGGTTGCTCTTCCATAACGACTTGCCTACTCGTTTTTTCATAAAAAACCAGCCAGTCTTGTTGGATTTTTACCTGTCCGCTCTGCCACTGTTCGTTGGTTGAAATTGTGAGGAAGTACTTCCTAAGTAGCCTTAACCGATTGTCTGTCTGTGTTATCTTGTGAGTGTACAAACGCATTTCTTTTATCACTAACTGGGCTACTCTGGTGTGGCCGGTGTTAAATTCCTTTCCAAGCCATAACCCTGCATCCTGCGTTCTGAGGTGGGCCGCTATTGCCTCCTTCCTGATCTAAGTTGAGAGGTTATACCTAGAGAGGCCAAGCAGTGTAGCTTGACTAGCCTTTGGGCAATGGAAGTGCTAAGCCATAATTATGACTATTGTGTCGTATAGTACTCTAAGTCTGATAACCGTCTAGCAGGCTATCTGAGGATTGATTTCCCAGAACTTACCTACCACTCTGTCGACTTGGTCACCACCTTGTCGATATGTGACTTCTAGATTAATTTAATATTTAAGGTCATCTCTAAATACTTGACCTTCTGCGTAAGTTATATCGGTCTACCGTACAATATAGATTTTTTTAAACCTTTCGTTTTATTTCTCTGGTTCACAAGGCTTTACAAATTGTGACCATCCTAGTCTTATCAAAAGCTTCAACTTCTTGAGTCTTGTATTCTTCTGTACTTAAGTATGCAGGACAGCCTTTCTATATCGCAGACAGCCTGGGCAACATTCTGGAACCTCAATACCACTTCATCTCCTGGGTACATCCTCCTCCTCCTCAGTGTTTCAAAATGGAGCGTCATCATCTACAAATCAGAGTTCCGACAGTGCTACCCGTTTATATCGCATGTCGCTTTGAGTTAAAGAAAACCTACCACATACACACTACACCTAAATACGCCATAGAAAAAAGGTGGAGCTATTGAAGAGTTTAACGACACCATAAATAAAGTGGATATTGCAGAGTGTCCAGTAAAATGTATGAATAAATGGTAGAAATAAAACCATAGAGCAAAAATAGGCATAATTTATTCATTCTGTGTTATAACTCTGGATCCAGTAGTGTGATTTAATTTTCTTGCACACACTCAGCTGCACTTGATAACGCATTTGCACCAACTTATTGTAAGAGATGTGCCATTTGAGTGGTTAGTTGATTTGCTATAAATTAATTGATAACATTCTGCCTTAGTTTAAATTAAACCTACCTGCACCTATGCTGTCAGTTCAAGAAAACTCAGTTAATAGTTTTTGTTAACAATATTAGTTCAAATCACACTGTATATTCTTATACTTGTAATATATTTTGCAAAGAAAAGTTTGAAGGAGAAGTTAAAAACAGTTTTAACATCTAAGAAGACGTTCACTCAAAAATAAAATAAAATAGCTATTTTTATATTTCATTTAGAAAGAAGTCGCTGAAACTCTTTTGTTAAAAATTGATTTACTTCAAACTGAAAAGCATTACCTAACAGACACAACTAATTCATAAGAAGCAAATTAATCTAATAAAAATCAAAGATTATATTCTGTGAATGGAAAAATCCTAAAATATTTAGAAATTGCCTGAAAAGGATAATAAAGGAATTTTCAGTAAAACAATATTATCGCCAAACACAAAAAATATATATTTGTTATTTATCAACAACAGTAATAAAGCTCTACTGCAGTTCGTAAAAGATATTAGATTAAAAGTTGAAGTCTTCATTCGACTTTTTGTCGTCCAAAACTTATATCAATCATCAGAATGTCTGCTTTTTATGGCTAAGTTGTCTTGTGTGCGGGGTCAAATTACGAAAAGTGCTTCAGAGTCTGCTCGTAAACCACTAACCGAATGTCGGCAATCTGTCAGCTTCATTCCCTTGCCCACCGCCGAATTCGTTAGCGTAGAGTAACAACACAAGTCTTTTAACTGCATTCTCTCCAAATTAAATTTAGGATATTCTTAAAAGATTTTCTAAAATCTCGATATTCTAAAGCTTTCACAATGAAAGATATTTTAGCTATAAATGGAAGATAAAAAACTTAAACTGCTTTTCATGTTTACGTCTTTACTGCACTATTAATGCTTCCCTTTTCTATTTACTTAATCCAAACTCTAGTCAATCTGTTCTACGGATCTATCTTACAAAAAAACACTGCAAACATGTATGCGATGTACTGATCACAAACTGCAATACTGGCATGAGAACCCACACCTGTCCAATGTAACCTTATCTCTCTATATACTCGATTCAGGCTCTGCAACGCCAATAGTAATCTACTGCTTAGAAGCCTTACTGGAATAGAATTTATAAAAGTTCTTTCAATCCGAGATAATATTTTGAAGAGCATAGAATTTCACAGTTCGCATTTGGTTCGTTCTGTAGTAACTAACTTTTGAAAAGCGAGACCGAAGTGAAATATCAGTCGTTTCATTTAAAAAGAGGTTTTCTTGTAACTTTTAAATAACAGGAGGTTAAAAATAAAATATGTTCCATATTTAATTTTAAGTTATGAAAAATTAAATCTTATTTTTAGAAATTTCCTTCTTTAGGGGCGTTACGTATATAGTTAACTTCCTTTTTT